>JAQQBR010001832.1:7508068-7520227 GCA_030347285.1 Microctonus hyperodae | reverse complement strand
TATTTCGAATTAATTCAATTAATTATTTATTTTTTGTTTACAGAGAAAAAATGGCTTTCTTCACGCGTGTAAATCTCAACGTTCCAATGTTGCCACCAGACGATTTTAATTTTGATTCTTCAACGTCATTGACTCATCATCGACGACACGCATCGGAACCGGCAGTTATTGGTACATCTTTATCTCCATTACGCGCTGGTGTTTATTCGGTGTCTAAAGATGTTTCAGCAATTAATGTGGCGTTAATAAGTGCACGAACAGAAAGTGGTACTACAACAATGATTAAAAATAACGCAAATAGTGTTTCAACTGAAACAAATAATATTAATATTAAAGAACCAACGACACGTGTGACAAATGTTGCCGGTGGATCGACCAAAGTTGCGGATAAAACAAATAAAATAATTGATGAAACGGAAGAGGATAAAGATGAAACTAATGGCGAATCGAAGAGATATGAGTACGTTGTCGATCGTGTACTCGGCGTTGAAGTTTAATACTAGGACGTAAATTATTTGCAAAGAATCGAAAAAGAAATTGTGATTGTGTAAAAAGAAAAAAAATTATGATGAAGGGAAAAACAAAAAAATCAAATATTAAATTATTCCATTTTAGTATTTATGCTACAAGTGAATATTATTTTTAATTCGTGATTCACAATAAAATAATGAATGGAAGAATAAAGGACATGAGAGTAGTGAGAGCAAATAGGAGAATAATTTTCAAAAAATTATTCTTCAAATGCGATCATGATTGCGAAAAATCTTGAAGGAGAAAGATAAAATTTTGTTATTTAAAAATTGATAAAAGTCCTAAAAAGCTTAAACGCTACATTAAATGAGCATTGTAAATATCAATACATAAGTTATTTAATTTCATCTACGTCGTTCGTTAAAACTATTTAATTGTCATTTATAAACCAAACGGTTTTATTATTATTTTTTTTTAATTATTTGATAATTAACTCTTTTGCTCATGGATTTGTTTCGTTTCGTTCATTATTAAATACTGAGGCGCATGACCCACCGAGCAGCTGGACTGCGATTCATGGAAGAATTAATCAAGAGGTGCGCCTTAGTTGAACGTACATTTTCGTCACATTATTTACATTAAGAAAAAATTATTTTTCAACAGTTGAAATTATTTGTGTGACGTAAACAATTAATTTGTAAAATATATGCTCTTATATTTTATATCAAAGATGTTATTGCAACAAAAAAAAGATACAATATATATTTCATTGTGCCTTGCTCGCATTATTCGATGGCGATACTTCAACAAAGTGAAGAAAAAATTGTTATAAATTATAATATGTGATACACATACAAAAGAAAAAATAAAAAAACATCGGTGATGTGTTTTTTTTAAATTATCATTTCGATAAATATTGACATGGATTTTGCTGCAAAAATGATCAAGTGCCTTAAATAGTCGCCTTTAAATACAATTTTTATAATTATTTATTCTTATTATTTTTAATAATTGAAAAAAAAGAAGAAAAAAAAACAATACTCAGTGTAAAAAAAAATTTTTTTTATCCTCAAATTTGTTTTGATATAAATGAAATATATAAATTTGTATGCATTCATTACATGCCTACGTGCCTATTTAAATGCAAAATGGCAAACAGATAATTATATATACATATATTTTAAGAATTCCAGTGAAATTATTTATTCGGCTGTAAAAAAAAAATAAATAAGAAAAAACATTATACTAAAAATGTCAGATTTACTCAGAGTTAATATAAAATTTTCAAAATACGAAATGAATAACGAAAATGCAATGAAAAAATAATTATTAAAAGAAAAATAAAAAAATATTACTAGAGTTAATTTTGTATATAATATTGTACATACGTATCTAATGACAATATTACATAAGTATACATAAATGAATCATTTATACTATTATATACATAAATATATATAAATTTTTCTTTTATATATGTTATGTATGAAAACGAAATATATTTAGTATGAAAGAGTAACAATGTGGAGTGATAAAAATTCATTAATAAGTTCATAAGAAATAAATAAAATAGCCAATTATTTTGTTTGAGCAATAATGATATGAGATTTAGTATTTGGAACAAAAAAACAAACACTCACACAATAGTAATGTAAACTCATCATCAATGAGTGAGAATTGCAAAAAATAAACTCACTATAAATGCTCAATACCCAATAGGTCTTGATAAAAAAAAAATTCAATGTGTCTATTTTTCTCATTTATATCAACCACATTTTTTTTTCTTTTCAATCTCTGTAATTTGATTTTTTTTTTTCATTGAAATACCGAACAATACATATGTATTATTAATGTTACGTTATTGTACTATTTCATTTATGGCACAACCGCAATTACTTTATTGACAGGAAATTGATGAATATAATAACAATATGATGATGATGATGATGATGATAATGATGATTACATTATAAAGAGGACACACAAATTCAGATGCAAAATATGATTTGTAAGTAATCGTTCACATATACATACATATATAAAAATTAAAGAGAAAAATAATTAAATAATACCTATATTGTTCTAATTTAATTTTTCATTTATTCATTCTTTTACAAAATTTCATAATTTACACATAAAATAAAAATTCGATATATCGATAAAAATAAAATAAATTCTTCGAATAATCGATAAATTGATCAAAATCTTGAGTCAGTCACTCATATTAATAACTGACTTTTTTTTTATCAACACCCACATGATAATATATTTTATATAAATACATATGTATTTATATGCATGAAATAATATTTATGATTATGACTCATGGCATTATTTCATAGACAAAGTTTTCAGGTGCATTCAATATTTACAAGTATTTATCGGTGTATATTTCCCCTCCATTCTGTACATGTATGTTATTTAACATTATGGTACATAAATTGCAGCATGTATTGGTAAGTTAGAGAATGTTATGTAGTTGTGCACTACGGCAGGAGTGTGCCTCGATCGTGGTCGGTCGCATTGGTGCTTCCATTCTCTTCACTGTGCAGCAGTTGTCTCGTTGAATCGAGCGCGGTTGATTCGTGTTAAATTCTCTGCGCTTTATTGCATGTCAAATAAAATTCCACGCGTCAACGCATTTATACATATAAAGATACATATTTATGCGCATAATTTTCTCCATAGAGTATTTCAACTAACATTTATCAGATAACCCTTATTTTCGTACTACAATATTCAGCCACAAAGTCATTTTTTTCTGTGAATTCACGGAGATTGAAATTGCGAGATGAAAATATTTCTGCAAATAATTTCATTGAAAGTGATTGACATTTTAGTTATTTGAATAAAGAAAAAATTATTATTAATAATTGTGTTATGTTGTTTATGTATAATACATATTGACAATATTGAATTAATGTTTTTTTTTTATCGGATTTTCAGAGATGAGTGCGGTGCGTGTGAACTGGATGCTGGCTGCAACAGTGAAAAGGGGGATGATTTTATAGGTTATGTTATGATTGTGAAATAATGAAAAAGAAAAAAGTAATGCATACAAGTTCAACGAAAGCAAGTGTTTTATTATGATTTATCGATGTGGATATATCGTAATGAATGTCAAGTTGTTGTAAATTGTGTTGTGTTTATTCATAATTAATATTAATTTTTCTGATTTTATTATTATTCGTCCATCACAAACCATGCGCGTTCGCGCGGTAAATATGAAATGTTTTGTGTTTATAACAATGGCGGGAAAGTATTGAATGGTGGCGATTGGATTGTGGTCATTTAAAAAGACGCGGTGGAAAAGTAGTTGACGATGATGTATTGATATGTAAACAATCAAATTATTCATGTAAGTATTTATTCATGATAACATTATTAATGTAATTAAAATAAACAGCCATTCAAATTTATTACAAGTGCAATTAATAATTAATAAAATAATGTCGTTCTTATTATTTATGTTTGTTATTTTATTTGCAGATCTATAAATACGATAAGCAGAATTTTTTATCTGTATTATATAACGAAAAATAAATCAGGTGGAACAAATGTTTTATCTTCATTTTGGTTTATAAAACATATTTTTCGATAATAAATCATATTATAAAAACACGTGGTTGGGCTTTGGTATATACCAAGAAAACTCGGTCGCCCACTGTATTATTTATAGCAAAATTGTTATAACTGTGAGAGGCGTAGAACGAACAAGTATGCAGTTAATAGTAAGCAACGACCTTATACAATATGTCATATGCATTAGTTTTGTGTTATGTATTTGTACATTTACAATTCTAGAGAAGAAAAAGTCGTCAGACCACACAATACATATATACTAGACATTTTATGTTTATTTCAAGTTTAAATATAGATTCTCTACATATTTCTATGTCCTCCATCCAACTGTAGAATATATTCTGACTATTATCAATTGCTCACTTATTTTACTCGCGATAATATGCATCAGATATATTCATACTTATTTCTGAATTATCAATTCAACAGCTGCTGGTCAATAATTTTTTTTTTTTTTATTGATTAAGTAACTTTTTCAATGTTTCACTATTCATAGATGTCATTCGAGCACAATTAAAATAATTACTCGACTCTATTTTTAAAAATAATTTTATATTAATAATTATGGTAATGACAATTTGAGTGGGTTTTATTTTTTTTTTTATATTGAGCGAAGGATTTTTTTTTGATAATTAGAATTATAAATATAAACTTGATGGAATATTAGCAATTATTTTCGATGGATAAATTTTGTTAGTGATCTTATTATGGCGTTAAATGATGAGCCTTGAGGGAGTAATGATTAAAATGGCCGTGGAAAATAATTTAGGTCAGAGATTGTGGTTATGAAGCAATATGTGCTTTTACGTAAAATTTTAATTGAATTCAAAATATTTTTCTTATCTTTTTTTTTTATATAAAATATATATCTTAATTAATCTAATTATATTTTGGCACAGTTATAATTACTCTTGAATAATACTTTACTCAAGATAAAATTTGTTTGTGAAATAGAAAAAATATCACGAAATATGGTAATATTATTATAGCAGCGTTAACAATTTTATCTCTTGAAAATAATTATAATATATATGTATATATTATTATATATGTCATTGCGTGAGTCAAAATATTAAATGAAATTTTAATTAATCACTCGTAACAATTTCTACAACTTCCTGGAAATTTAATAAGCTAATAAATTTTTTTTTATCAATTATCATACAAATAATTTATTTCCGATTGATTAATTGTAAAAAATTTCTGCGAAATCCAATTGACATTATATCAATCATATAATACAACATTTCTTGTACTGTAGTCAAAACAAATGGAATTATAATTCTTAAATAAATATATTCAGTCACTTTACTGATATACATACACACATACATGTATACATGTCTGACGATGACGATGACATGTAATATGGAAATATAATGTGAGTAATGGGGTGTGGCTAATAGTACAAGCGTGTAAGAATTTTACTTCTATTTATTTATTTTCTCCCCTTTTATTTTTGTCTTCTGCCCCAAATTCCCGCCCCAATGGGAAGTAAACTTTAACCGGAAATGAATCCGCCACTCTGTACATAGTCTCCAATTTAGGATAACACATTTATTCCATCCAAGTTTTCAACCCCCCATGGGCAAAAAAAATAAATAAATATCAGCTTTCTACTTTTATAAAAAATTAATGTAGCAAAAATAAAAATAAGTAATAAAATATAAAATTAATTAAATTTATCTTCTTCATCTCTTTGGTGGTTTTTTTTTTCCAGATGTATTTTATCGGGTAAATTGTGTAACGCTCATCAAACGTGTTCTCATTCCTGTATTTGACGATGGATAAAAAAATCGTGAAAATATCCAGGAATAAATATAGACAAAGCTGTATGTGTTGGCGTTGTCAGAAGTATATAAGTGTGGGTCTGTGATCCAATTCAAGCTGGTAAGATACGTTTATTTTATTTATTTTCTCTATGTCAGTTTCTTTATCTCTTTAATTCTCTATTTTATTCATGACATGCATTCACGTACGTGATATTAATTTATTCCAATTATTTCAACATCAATTTTTATCATAATAACTGATGGATCTTTCTCCTTTTTTTTTTTTCATCCTATCAACATTATCAGGAAGCTTCCTCTGACATAATCATAATTTGTTTAATATATAAAATTGAATTGTTTGTTCTCCCATCGATTTTATATATCCAATGAAATGAATTGACAAAAATTTGTTGTCAAAAATATATTATTCATTATTTATGAATGTGGAATGTGGGTTAAGGGGCTGACAACGAAGGTCTTTAAATGTCCTTGTGCCTTTTAGATGAATTGCTGTTCCAAGAGAACACTCGTTGTCATCATCAAAGGTGAAGTTAATACTTAAAAGCGTTCATTGACCTTTTCAATAATGACATGAGACATTTTTGTATAATTTATTTTTATATCTATTGACGTAACACTGTAAATTTATGACCACTAATTCGAAATTAATAATTTTTATTCTCTTTTTGTATAAAATTAGAATATTTATATTGTTTTATGTAATATATATTATGTATATTATTTATTTATTTTTCTTACGTATAAGTTATAAAGAAACAGATAAATTTCATTTTTAATGCAGCTGTTTCTGTGACTTATTTTGTTATTATTAAAAGAAAGAAAGAAAAAAGGTTAAATAAAGAACTTTGAGGAAATAAAATACACGATGAAAATAAAAAAATAAAGAAAGGTTTCAAGGGATCAAAAATGGGGCGTGGCGTCTCGTGTTTACTATCAAAAGAAATATCATCTTGTTCTCTCTATAAGATTACAGTTGCGCTAGTAAAAGCAAAGTCTATCATGATACAAGAAGACGAAGGAAATATGGGCCGCGCCTTTTTGCTCTATATACATTTCTGGTTGATATAATATCAGATAACTTTATCATTTATTTAATTCTTAAAAAAAAAAAAGCCTAATATGATTTCAAATCACACAAAATCAATTACAGTTTACCACAATATCATTCAATAAAATAAATAATTTAATGATTTATCAAATGATTAAATATATTTATTAATAAGAAATGAATAAATAAAATAATATTAACAAGAATTTGAATAAAAATAAAATATTAATATTAATATCGATTATTTGTGCGATTTATGATTCATAAAAATAATAAATCTAAAAATATTTTGTATTTTAATGTTGTGAGATTTTATTTGGCAATGAAATTTATCAGATAAACCGATGAAATTACTCGATAACACACTGATATTTTTTATTTTTGAAAATTTGCCAGAATAATATCATTTTTATCACTCCTATATTTATTTTATGAAATACTCTATTCACTATATTTATACGAGTGTGTATGAGTGTGATAATCTATGTGAATATTAGAACAAGTTACACGTGATGTAGTGTGAACATTATTCCGCCCCCCATTCGATCTGTTGCAAGACCTACACCCTCAATTTTCACAAAAACATGTCGTGTAATATCCTCATTTTGTCCGTTGTCAATATACATACTTGTCACGCAATATTTCCAACCCTCTGTACAATTTTCTCTTACTCCCAATGTTTATTTCATTGTGTGATAAAAGTGCGAGAGTAGTAAAAAATAAAAAAAAGGGAAAAAATATTTTCTCTCATCACTTTAATTAATTTTAAATTTCATCGCATGTATTATATCATAATATATATTATATTTAATTTGATTATTAAATTTTTTTTTTTTTTTTTTTTTGATATTTATACGTGTACGACATTGATTCATTTAATTTAATAAATCTATTCCTGATGATCGATGGACGATGAAGTAAATTCGCATGAAGAAAATATAAAGCAGGAAGTAAACAATTTATAGAATGTGGTAAAGGAAGTATAGAAGAGATGGAATCTAGGTGCGCCAAGACATTGCTTGTATACACATTCAGGATAAATATTTGTACGTATGTGTGTGTTTATGTTAACATGGAAGTAGAGACATTTATGTACGAGGGTCAGGTGAGAGTGTAGACACGAGTTTCCCATCGCCGATGCGGTGACTGTGGCGTAGCAAACAAAAAAATATATATTATATTGTAGAGAGGGAAAATAGTTACAGATAGTATAGAAAAACTCAGGTAAAATACATGAGAAATGCTATATTGAAAGTCGACTTCGCATCATTTCTGCTCTTACTGCGTTCCTTGACACACTACACTCTTTTATTTAATATTTCAGTTTATGTTTATTTATTTATTTTTGTCCCTGCCCGTTTGAAAAATAATAAATATTGTATGCAAGAAATATATTTTTTTATTATTAAATAGTGATTTTATTGAAGTTAAATATATTATACAATAATATTTTAATACGTGTGCAAGATATAAATGTGTTATTATTTGTGGAATATAGTTTGTTTGATGCGCGTGCAATGCATATTATATTATTTCCGATGATTGTAATCAGTGAATAATCATTTGTGTATGTGTTTATATTGCGACTGCGCGATGTTGAAAGAATTGAGAGCGTGCTATACAACAACAAACAACCGGTGCGACGATACTGAAGAAGGTTGACGAAATTGTTTACTGTACAGTCGCACAAAGAGATAAATTTAAAAAAATGATAGATATCATAGGTGGAATGCAATTGATAATAATTATTAGTGTCGTTGGGTGATGGAAAATATTAATAACGTTGAAATTAAATTTTTTCGATTTAACTTTGTGCCTTTATCAGGTGCCTTATGATATGAATCATTTTTTATTTTTCGTTTTATGAATTATTATTTTTTTCAATTTTAATGCTATCGCACGTGTCAATATATTCAGAATAACTCGGAAATTAATGTGTAAAGCAATGAATATTAAAAGATTTACGTTGAAGATATGGAAGAATTAATACATTGAAAGATTTTTATGAAAGATTGTAAAGTGAGGGAAAACAGGAATAAAATAATTCGACTGACTGTAGTGAGTAGTAAAAATCATAAATCATGATATAATATTTATAAATATGAATCATATTTTTTATCTACTTTAAGAATTCTTGCTCTATGTGCATTGAATAAATTCATTCATGACTGAATGTAGTAAATAGTTAAATATAAATTTAATCAGAATACGAATTCTTATATCATTTTCATGTTTGAATCATAATTTTATTCATGAATATTCTAAAAATATAACCGATATTCTTTCATTAAAAAAATTCATTAACATTCAATGTTCAAAGTACTATCATACCTTGGCTCATAATGAATTATCGAAAATTTCGTCATTCCACATGAGCAGTCTTTTAATAAACACACATGATCATTTTCACATTGCTATAATTCATAATTATGCCAACAGGATTTCAATGACGTCAACACTCACATTACTATATAATACATTATTACCGCACCTTGTATATTACACAACAATTGTTTACTTGGCATAATACGATACTCAACAATTACTATTGGCAGAAATTTCATTAAAATATTCTATTACATTCCATGAAGTATTTCTTTCAACTGTATTTGTATTGTAATTCAATCTATCTTTCTTATTTGAATGTTAATTCATTTGTATTAAAAAAAATTATTATTATTATGATTTCAAGCTAATGCATTGTTTGCATATTAAATTTCTGTGTCGGTATTGCAGGTGCCGGCGCAACCGATGCAGCCATCATCACGGGGGAATCCCCGTGCACCAAGTCCGGGTCCATTACGGCCATTTACCCCGCCAGATTTGTCGTCAATTCCTCATATGGATGATTCACCAACCCTAAATCAATCGACAAACAATCACAATACCACATCAAATAATGCTGATAATATTAATGAAGAGGATACAAACGGTCCATACATTGTTGGTAGTCCAATTGACCTTGGTAATATCGACAATGTTGACAATATTGGCCTTCGTGTTGGACCCTTTCGTCGTGGCAGAAGAAGAACGCGGGAACACATTGAATTACGTGAAACAACGACACCTGAAAATGAAAATCCAGGTTTGTATTATATTTTATCAAGGTTAAATAATAAATTCAATTGAGGCTATATTGCATAAAATTGATTGGATATAACTGACGAACGAGCATTTTTGATTCAGCTATAACTTCGAAAGTTAATTTAACGATCCAATTTATCTATTAACGATGTAATTTATTCCTGGTGTACGATCAATGTCCGCATAACTCGGAATAGAAATATCGACATCTTTGATCTATTGATGAGTTGAGAATAATTTGATTGTGTTTCGTACTATTATTGTTATAAGCCGTCATACAAGACATATATTCCATGCGAAACTGTATTCTCCACATCAGCCAGTTTTTGATTGAAAAATTGAATCTATCAATGTCATCAAAGTTTATCAGTAAGCAGTAAATCAAGACTCCGAGAGGCTTTTCACAACAAGAAGACTTGAATATATTTTAAATTGTACTCGAGCGTGTAGGTGTTGGCCTTGCTACTTTATAAATTTGTCCTACTTGTAATCATTCGTCTCTTTGCTATTATAAAATCCTTCAATTGATAATTACGTATATTAACAGTACATCCTTTTATCGACAATGAATATGTTTCTACTTCAAATTATTTTCATTAATATCCAGCAGGGTTCAGCACAATTCACTTTATCTATATTACTGTAATATTCAAATTGTTGCCGAAATTCTCTCATGTGATAATAATACATATAATGCACTAATTCTACTTAAATATAATTTTATTATGATAATTTTGACATCTACTTTTGCTACAGTGTTATATTTCTCTTTTCATCTTCTTTATTCTTATTTCCATTTTCATTCACACAAGTATGAAATATTTCTATTATTCTCTGACTCTTTTGTTCATTCGCCAATAGAAATTTTTTCATCTCATAAAAGATAAAAAAAAATAAAACACAGCAACATTAAAAAGTATCAATTACATTTTCAAATTGAAAAAGATTAATTCATAATCTCGAAGAAAATGTATTTAGAGCGATAGCAAGTGCCATCTATAAAATTTCTCTCGAATCATTCGACTTTTGACCCGGTGGGTAAAGTTGAAAACGAAAAAGAGGAACAAAATTTGCTTAAAATGCACGCTAGGAGACAACTTTGTATATTCTCCCCTGGGAATATAATATAGTATTCTGTGGTCATAGTGCAGTGATCAAACAGCTGAGATATTTTATTTTTTATTTCGCAAATATTAAAATTGTCAAGTTTTTTACATTTCAAATTCCACATTTATTTACAATCAATTATCAAACTGTTCAACCACATAATAATCAATCATGAGTAGTAGTAATTAAAAAACAAGAAAATATTTTACATTATGAATAGCCACTGATATGGCTCTTATTATATTAGATGCGTACACGTGCGCGTAAAATTCACCGACGGACACGAACGTCATCAGGTAGTGAACACATTCGTGTGGGGTGTGGCGTTGTCTTCACTTTCATATTAGCTAGGAAAATATAAAATTACAATCGTTAACAATCTAAATATAAATAATTCAATTACGAAAATCGTAGTTATACATTATTTACTTAATTCATCATTATTATAATCCACGAGAAATAATATAGTTTTTTTTTTCCATAAATTTTAATAAATTGTGCAAGCAACAAGCGGCAAGTTCTATATTACCCATCAGAGTGCTCTGATGTCATGATAACAATATTATCCCGGCCAAATTTTATTTTATATATTTATTTTTAAATTATAAACACTCTCGATTATTCCACTCCAATTATTACTCTACTTTAATAATTAATATTTCACTATTGATCCGATAAATTTGATATGAAATAAAATTAAATCGGAAATTTAAATAGATTATTTCTTCACTGTATTTGAAAAAAAAAATTTTTTTTCATTTAATATTTCTCATTATTATTATATTGTGACTGTGAGATTATTAGTTAAATAATTTTTCGGTAAAGTTAACGCCCATGTTAATATAAATATCAGTTGTGTGATAAGCAGCCTTGTGTGTTATTTAACTATTGCAACCTTGAATCGATCGAATTCACTAACATTCAATGTAAAAGGCACATTGTTAAAGTTATCTTTCTTCCTTCGAGCCAACATAGAAATTCTAATCAATTCAATCTTTCGAAATTACTATTTACTATTTATTTTTTTTGTTCTTTTGTGTATTTTTGCGTCGTAATTCAGAGTCTTCCCTATCT
>JAQQBR010001832.1:7492573-7508007 GCA_030347285.1 Microctonus hyperodae | reverse complement strand
GAAATAAAATTGATAAACGGTGCTTCCAATTAAAGTGCACGAGAATTTTAATTTAAATCGTAATATGCAAGTTATCATCGTTTTATTATTATAATTCTCTGGTTAATATTAATTCATTCAACACGTGGCTATTTAGAAACTATCACGTTGATTTATTATCTATAAATAAATTAATTTTATATACATTGAAGGATTAGAAATGAAAATATTTATGTGAGTTTAAATTGATTAAAGAAAAAAAACGAATGGGAAAATTTATTTGGATTAAAGAAAATATTGATATTTATTTATTGGATAGAATGATCATTGTGTGTATATATTGCGGGGTTTGTATTGATTTTTGAAGTACGATGTATTCGTAGTATTCATTAGACGGTAGATATATATATATTTATATAGTCAAGAGAATTTCATTTAGCATCAATTTAATGCGTATTTAATCGAGCGAAATTTCAGATTTGTCCATTTTCTTTTGCAATACGAAGCCCTTTAAATGTTTGCATTTATCGGATTAATATTTCAATCTTTGTTTTATGATCCGCATTATAAAATAAAAAATTGTCGTGTACACTCACTTGAAAATAAATAAATAAATAAAAAGGATTAGAAGAAGTATGAAATAGTATTATTGTAAAGCAAAAATTTTATGAGGATATAAAAAGTGAATATTACGATTATTGCGGTGGATTTATCTGCTTATTTTTTATCGTGAGGGTTTACTGATATCAGCACATGTATAAGTGTATGAAAAATTGATACGATACCGAGGTAGAAGGAGAATGTTTGATAAACGTGTTATTATAGTCGTGCGGTGATTTTTTGAAAATTTTAATTTGGAGAAACAACGAAAAAGATTCTTTGAAAAGTATTTCTTTGGGAAATAAATATTGTAAATGAAAAATGGATTTATTTAATACAAGAATCATTCGTGGATTTAATGAATTAAGATCACGTTGCAGTCTCTATTTACACGGACAAAATTGTAAGTTTTAATAAATTAAACAAATAAATTTACACATTTTATATTTTTTTATTTTCGAAAAATATCGAATACATCGTTTGAGCTTTAATCATTATTTTTTTTTAATTGTTAGCAGTTAATTGCTTTTCAATTATATTGACTTACATATCTAAATTATTATCTTTTTTTTTTTGATAATATATTTGACATTGTGACATTGAGAAAATAAACTACGTGAATTTATAATAACAATTTCCGAGTATTTTTACTTGACATACAGCAGATATCATTTCTAGTTAAATGGAAAAATCAATTTTATTTATGTATATATACTTGGTTCTATATTCTATAGACCTAGTCTCTTTTTTTTGCAATATCATAAAGTTTACAAGACAATAATACAACTGACATTTTTCTTATGGATTGCTGATAAACAATTGATAGATATAAATTATTTTCGTGTTTGTAATAAATATAAGTGATAATGGAATTTTATCTATAACCTATTATTGATTTCATATTTTTCATTCTTCCAGATATTTGTCATTAATTCTACTCATACTAAATTATTCAATGATACAATATTTATTACAATTCTAAAAATTTGTACTCATTAGAAAAATAAAACAAAATAGTAATAACGATTTGAAGTTACATTCATGTTAATATTATTAAAATATTTTTATCAAAAAATAAATGAGAGAGAGCTTACTCAAATATTTTTATTCGTTATTAAATTATAATATGTAATAATTGAAATGTATAAAAAAAAAATGCTATTAGCGTGGAATAAGATGATTAATTTTAAATTCTGTTCTGTTTGTTGTTCAAATAAATTATTTCACAGTGAGCTAATAAATATTTTTGTATAAAAATTTAATAAAGCATTATAAATATTATTATATTTATGTATTTCAGTTAGTGGAAGTAGAACGGAAAATGGTGAATCTCAAAGTGATGATCGTCAAGCACCACAGCAAGATGATCAGGAAGAAAGAATTGTATTTGTCAATGCTCCACATCAACCGGCAAAATACAGAAACAATCACATAACCACAGCTAAATATTCCTTACTGTCATTCATACCGTCATTTCTCTTCGAGCAATTTCGTCGATACAGTAATTGTTTTTTCCTCTTCATTGCTCTCATGCAGGTAAATAAAATTAAACACTAGAAAAAAAAATTACACGAATTATTTTATATCATCAATTAATTTTAATTATTTAATTTTTTTTATTATTTTTAGCAAATACCTGATGTCTCACCCACTGGACGTTACACAACACTGGTACCATTAATATTTATCTTGAGTGTTTCAGCACTCAAAGAAATTATTGAAGATATTGTAAGAATTAAACTAGAAAATTTTCCCGTTACTTTTTCACTTACTAAAAATTTTTATCAACCAATATTATAATTATTTTTCTAATTAAATTATGAATTGTTTAACAGAAAAGACACAGAGCTGATGATGAAATAAATATGAGAGAAGTAGAAGTGTTGAGGGAAAGCAGATGGCAATGGATTAGATGGCGTGATATTGCTGTTGGCGATGTAGTAAAAGTTCACAATAATAATTTTTTCCCAGCGGATTTGGTTCTATTGTCATCATCCGAACCACAAGGAATGCTATTTATTGAAACCGCTAATTTAGATGGTGAAACAAATTTAAAAATACGTCAAGCACATACGGAAACATCAATGCTTATTGACACCGTTGAATTGGTTAATTTCCGTGCCAATATACAATGTGAACCACCAAATGGGCATTTATATGAATTCAATGGTGTATTACGTGAGACAAATAAACAAAGTGTGTCATTGGGACCCGATCAAATATTATTACGTGGTGCAACATTACGTAACACTAAATGGGCATTTGGTGTTGTTATATACACTGGTCATGATACAAAATTAATGCAAAATAATACTGCAACAGCACCATTAAAACGTTCAACATTGGATCGTTTAACAAACACTCAAGTGTTAATGTTATTCTTTATTTTATTGCTATTGTGCCTTCTATCAGCAATTCTCAATGTAATATGGACAAATGCTAATCAAAATGGCGCATGGTATTTAGGTTTACAAGATGAGATAACTAAAAATTTTGCATTCAATTTACTTACATTTATTATTTTATTTAATAATTTAATACCAATATCGTTGCAAGTAACACTAGAAGTTGTGCGGTTTGTTCAAGCGACATTTATAAATATGGACAGTGAAATGTATCATGCTGAAACTGATACACCGGCAATGGCAAGAACAAGTAATTTAAATGAAGAACTTGGTATGGTTAATTATGTATTCACTGATAAGACTGGAACATTAACAAAAAATGTCATGGAATTTAAACGTTGTTCAATTGCTGGAAATATTTATGATTTACCAAATCCTATTGCACCTGGTAGTAGTTCACCTGAACGACAAAGTGATTTAATTCGTGATATTGTTGATGGTAGATCACGAAGAGATTTACCAGGCATTAATGATAAAAAAAAATCAATGTCAGCAGCAATTTTACATGAATTCATGGTGATGTTATCAGTTTGTCATACAGTTATACCTGAGCGTGTAAATGACAGTATTATTTATCATGCAGCGTCACCCGATGAACGTGCATTAGTTGATGGAGCAAGAAAATTTGGTTATGCATTTGATGTGAGAACACCGGCGTACGTTGAAATACTCGCATTGGGCGAACGATTACGCTATGAAATATTAAATGTTATTGAATTCACATCGGCGCGTAAACGTATGTCTGTTATTGTACGTACACCAGAGGGTAAAATAAAAATATTTTGTAAGGGAGCTGATTCAGTTATTTATGAAAGACTTGCAACGCGACCAACTGAAACAAGTGATATTGAAATTGAAAATTTCGATGATTTTCGACAAGCAACACTTGATCATCTTGAAGCATTTGCCAGTGAAGGATTAAGAACACTTTGTTTTGCTGTCGCTGATATACCAGAGAGTCGTTATGAATGGTGGCGTGATATTTATCATAAAGCTGAAATATCAATAGGCGGACGAGAAAGTAAATTGGAGGAGGCGGCGAATCTTATTGAAACAAAATTATCATTATTGGGTGCAACTGCAATTGAGGATCATTTACAGGATCAAGTTCCAGAAACATTGCAAGCATTAATAGAGGCTGATATAAATGTTTGGGTATTAACTGGTGATAAACAGGAGACTGCTATTAATATCGGGCATTCGTGTCGTTTAATAACACAAGCAATGCCATTGATTATTGTTAATGAAAATTCATTGGATAAAACGCGTGATGTTATTGTACAACATTGCATGGATTTCGGACAGGATTTACGTTGTCAAAATGAAGTTGGGCTTGTTATTGATGGTAACAGCTTAAAGTATGCATTGTCATGTGATTTACGTCGTGATTTTTTGGATTTATGTACGTCATGCAAAGTTGTAATATGTTGTCGTGTATCGCCAATGCAAAAAGCTGAAGTTGTTGATTTAGTTACAAGTAATACTAAAGCTGTTACATTAGCTATTGGCGACGGTGCAAATGACGTTGCGATGATACAAAAAGCACATATTGGCGTTGGGATATCAGGCGTTGAAGGCTTACAAGCGGCGTGCGCTTCTGATTATTCAATAGCACAATTTCGTTTTTTAAAACGATTATTATTTGTACATGGCTCATGGAATTATAGTCGAATGTGCAAATTAATTTTATATTCATTCTATAAAAATATTTGTCTATATATTATTGAATTGTGGTTTGCAATTTATTCCGGCTGGTCTGGACAAATATTATTTGAACGTTGGTCAATTGGTCTTTATAATGTTGTATTTACTGCAGCACCACCATTAGCTATTGGACTTTTTGATAAAGTATGTTCAGCGGAAACACATTTAGCTCATCCGCGATTATATGCTGCAAAAAATACAGCAGCATCTACATTTAATATTAAGGTTTGTTTCATATTTTATTTCATATTCATTTATTATATTTTATTTTAAAAATTAACAAAAACATTTCGTAAAATATAATAATTATATTTTTGAAATAGGTCTTTTGGGTTTGGATAATAAACGCTTTAGTCCACTCGTCCCTGTTATACTGGTTGTCCCTTTTTGCGTTAAAACACGACGTCATATGGGGAAATGGTCGGGACGGTGGTTATATAATACTTGGAAATTTTGTATACACTGTAAGTATTTATTGTCATTAAAATAACAAACTAAATTCAATTAAATAATTGCATTTAAAATATTTATAATAATTAAATGGCTTTATTACAAATGATAATTTTTTTTTTTTTTTTTCATAAAAAGTACGTAGTAGTTACTGTTTGCGGAAAAGCAGGCCTCATTACAAATTCTTGGACTTGGGTGACCCATTTAGCAACATGGGGATCGATCAGTCTCTGGTTTTTGTTTATTCTTATATACAGGTAAATAAATATTTTACTCTAAATTGAATATTTAATGTTGTTAATTTATTTAATTGTAATTTTTGTGATTTAATATTTTTCCAGCAATTTTTGGCCAGTGTTTAATGTTGGTGCTGTAATGTTGGGTAATGATCGAATGCTCTTCTCCTCACCAGTTTTTTGGCTGGGACTTATTCTCATTCCAACTGCTGTTTTACTCTTAGACGTAACAGTCAAAGCGTATGTATTGAAGAATAAAAACAAATATTTGTACTAGAAATTATTAATAATGACACAAACAATTGTTTAATTCAATGTCGTGTTAATTTTATTTAATTAATACAGAGTAAAAAATACGATGTTCAAATCGTTAACGGAGGCAGCACGCGAACAGGAAATTAGAAAGTCCGATCCAGGAGATTTATTCACCAATCAGGATTATCGAAGCTCGTAAGTTATAGTTTGATTAATTTTATTTCTTTTTCTTTATTGTATTTAAATTTATCTAAAATAATTCGCGAAAACAAACGTGATTAAATGAAGAAAATTTGCAAACGACTTAGATTTAAAAGTTTTAATTCAAATATTTCATTTTGTATTATTGTATATTAGTGTTTTTAATTTAGTAATATATTTTTATTTCTTTTTTATAAATTTATATATTTTTATTGACAACTGTATTATTATTAACGTTTGTTTTTTTATATAGACTACCCCGTGAGCTTTAATTGTTAACTAGTGTCGTTGAAAATGATTCGTTATGCATGGCTTGTAACCGTATATTTATTTGTTAATATAAAATGCACGAGATGAGATCAATAATAGACGTTTGATAAATAACTTTATATTATTTTCTACAATTTATTAATCGCGATTTAAAAATAACAATTTACCTCTTTTATTTGCTTATATACTCGGGCGAAAATTTAATATATATTTTTGGAATGAAAAAAAAAAAAAAAAAAGATTTTTATTAGCAATAATAAAAAAAAAACACATCACAACAGGCGTTCGAGATCGAAGATACGATTTTTAAATTGGGGTTGGTGCTTGTTCAAGTGCAAACGAAGACGACCTTCCAGGATTTGTCCTATCACGATTGTGTCACGTCGTTCGTGGTTCCCACATCATCATCATCCAAATCGAACACATCCTAATTCAAATAATAATCTTCCACCGTAACTTTTTCTATCCATTCAAAACCCTAGCAAATATAATTCCAATTATATTTTCTGTAATTCATGTACAGATTATTTAACACAAACGGATTTTTCGTAATGAAAAAATTGTGTTGAGTAAATGAAATATCGTGTGATGACGTTTTTATAAATTCAATATACAAACATTAAATAATATTTCATTCAAATCGATTTTCTTATACTTTTTTTTTCGATATTACTGCGAATTCCATTAGAATTTATTGAATATTGTTTGATAATTCAATTAAGAAAATCATTATAGCAATTGTGAATGTTTGTTGCATGATCTTATAAGTCTGTATATTATTATTTTTAGTCTTTAATCGATACGTCTATGTATGAATTAAAACACAAGATGGGTCAAGAAAAAATAGTGATGATGATAAGTCAATTTTTAAATATTGAAGATCAATTGCACTTTCTGGAAAGTATTAATTAATTTTACATGTCATCACTTTATGTATGTTAAAATTTTTTTTTTCAATCTTGTTATTTCATTTCACTATACAATTTAAATTAATGATAATTATATTTTTTAATTTATCAATTTCTGTTTTTGTCTATCACTTCAATGTATTTCATTATTTTATTTTTGCTGTTAATTAACAAAGTTTTTTACTTAACCAATTTCAAGTGGCTGTCTATGATTCAATAACTCGTTTTTCATTTTGTATTAGCATCTTTTCTAATGTTTTGCTTCAATTTTATATTTTTATTTCATATTATAATTATTAATTATTTTTTTATTCAAGCATATATTTATGTGATTGATGTGAAAGAAATTAGCAATCAAAATTAATACAAATAACTGTGTGAATCATAGATAGCCGAATGCAATTTGGATTGAATATTGAAAAAATATTTTTAGATTGACCGCATTCAAAAGTGTTTTAATTAAAATTTTGTATTTTGATACTTTTAAAAGTGGTAATCCGTACAGGCCTGTGCATGCGATCGCCGAACTTGCGAGGTGTAAGTACTATCCAGTAGTTAGATATAATATAGAAATTTTTTTCCTGTAATTTGAATTTTAATAATTGATAAAAAAAATTTTTTTCTCTTTCGATCACATTTTCCTTTTGTTTTTTGAATAAATTTCATTTACACTTTGTACAGCACGGCTATCGCTTCTTGGCAATTGATAATATTACTTTACACATTCCTTTTATAATTATTTAAATTACACTATTTTTATTTTCACTTTCTATTAAAAAAAAAATTGTTTATGAACAAAATTAGCTAAAATAAATTTTGCTAATCGATAAAAAACAATAAGCAATTTAATTAAAAATTATCTTAATTTTAAAATAAATAATGCATGAATGGCAGCGAACATCGATGGAAGAAATGAGAAAATATTCAGCAGAATTAACGAGGAAATAATAATTATTGTTTATATTATAATTGTTGGCTCTACAATGAAGATAAATAAATCTATTTTTCATATATAATTGCGAGTAAATTCGTATTAGTGCACTAAATTTTACAAACATATCACAATGCACGGCTTGCAGATTGACGGAGACGGCCAGGCTACTGAAAAACGTTAGAAGCGTTTTTTCACGACGATCACATACAGCAGCGCGAGTCAATGTTGAAGTGGAATTGTCACGTAAGTTGCTGATATGCACCAAGAAACCTTCAACATAACTATATATTCTACATACATATTCATTCATCTACATGTAATAAAAAAATATCAAAAATAGTCACATAAATGCTTCAATAAAATATTTTTTATTCAAATATTTGGTTGGAAAAATTTTTTTTTTTGCCGCATCATACGCTTCAACATACAATAATAACACCATTTTTAATTTTTGCATGAATATATTAGTAGTATTTATATTTATTAGAAATTATAATAATATCTACACGTGTATATTTAATTATGAATATATATTTTATTATTTATTCGTTTGTGTAAATAGATGGATTTGCATTTTCGCAAGAAGAAGGTGGCTCAGTGACACAAACGGATATTATAAGAGCATACGACACAAATCTTCCAAAACCTGGCGGCATGTGATCTTACAATTTAATTACAGCATCAGCATATGTATAAAAAAATTCATACATAATTTTCTATGTGTGCAAATGATTCACTATCTACATTTATAACAAAACAAAACGAGTATAATATAAAAATATAATTTTTTTTTCAATCCAAACACGACGAGGTAATATGTATTATTTTATTAATTTTTCGATATACATATGTACGAGTACATAGTGATGAAATGACATTGATAATTAATTAATTTTTATGTTGTGTATCAATATAAATTTTATTAATGTATATGATGCACAAATAATTTGAAAAATGTGTAGAAAAAAATGAGAAAATATTTTTCTTTCCTCTAATTTTTCTATTTATACATATATATATATTTTTTTTCACGTTTATATTGTTTTATTATATATACAGTATTCATAAAACACAGAAATGAGAATACTTATTTTGATTTTCATTAAATAAAAATGAAAGTCGTGGGCAAGAAATATAATTGGCATTTGAACGGTGACAGATGTGTCGTAGAAGAGAAAAAAAATTATTAATAATTAAAATTATTTTTCTAGTCCTATGAAAAAAAAAAAAAAATAAATAAATAAATGAATAAAAAATATTGACGCTTTCATTCTCATTCTATCATTCAGACTGTGACGCATTGCATTGAATTTTTCATTTATAAATGCGTCTCTAAAAATATATATATAAATATAAATATAAAAATTTCTCAATGTCGATAAATTTAAAAATAAAATACACTGTCATTGCCAATGCCATGGCAAATTGTAGTTAGAGTTCATTTGATGTAATAGTCAAAGTAAAAACAAATACAAATACATAATATGTATAATGAGATTCAATTGTTATGAACTATTGTATGTATAACATTAATGTGAAATGTTTTACTGCAATGCAGTGTTATACAAAGTGTTTGAAATTAAAAACAAAAAAGAGAAAAAGAGAAAAAACAAAGTAATAACAAAATAACAGACTGCTTTTATGACATTAATTTTTTTTGTTTGGCATTATTAATTGTAAATATGAATATAAGTAATTTTCTCCATCATCTCTAGTCCAATATCAATTTGTAGTAGATATATAAATGTTAATCTTTCATTTTCCATTGATAAGTAGGTCTGAAAAACCATTCATATATTCAGTATACTCAATTTAATCGTATACTCGTTTGATTCCCAGTAAACACACTCACAATCATTCTCCCATTTATTATTACGACTTATTGTGTATATTTTTTTAAATAACAAAATTTATCTATAATAAAAAAAAATTATGTATACATTTATTGTGAATATAAAAGAGACCAAATATATAAAGAAAAAAAAAATACAAGGGATGAGAGTATGATTAATTTTCCATTTAAAGTTTTGAATATTAAATAAGTTATGAATTTTTAATAAATAAAATATTCATGAGGTATTGATATATATAGTAAATATGTATTAAAATAAATATAATGGTAAATATAGCTACAAAGTGCACGTAGAAAAATTGATGGATATACACAATATTATAAAAGTATTTGATAAATTAATTTGAATCGAGAATTGGTTCGAGTTTTTGACTGAGTATAAAATTTTCTCTTTCTTCTCTGTATCGGGCTTTCAGTAAAAATTCCCAAGCTTTTGTATGTCTAGGAAAATCATAATCCTGTGCGTGTTTTTGACACGTTATTAACCATGACGTTAATTCTTCAATCTTTTTTTTCTTTACATTAATACTTTCTTTTTTCGATTGACTTTCGGTGATTATCTTTGAAGTTAGGACAAATATTTGCCAACGTTCAAAATATTTTCGTGCCATTATCAACTGTTTTGCTGCCCAAAAAAGAGTTTTTCTTGTTGATTTTAATGGTGTATAATTTCCATAACGCAATCGTATAAACATTGACGTGAATAGTTTTTTAATTTTATTTTCTTTATTTATTTTTTTCATCTCCTCTTTTCTTTTACAATTATAATTAATCACTTTTGAATTCACAGTACTTAATTTATCATTTGTAATTATTTTATTAGTGTTTGTGGAATTTTCTTTTTGTTCATTAATATATGATAAAAATGTTGAACCACCGTTCCAACTTTTATTCTGTTTCACTGCTATTGACTTATCAATTATCGGTTGCTCAGGACACTCGCAAAAAAGACTATCTGAATTTACATTTAATCCTAGAATACGTATCAATATATCGCCAATGTAAGGTATAAATGATGAAGATGTTTCAGCATTCTTCCAAGCTTTTGTATAAACATTTGTTCTAGGATTTTTAAATATTTTACATAATTTTGACATTGTTCGATAACTATTTGAGTGATGTGTTTTCAAATATCTCCAACTTAATCTCAATCGATAAATCGCTGGCGATTGAAGTCCCGCTATAATAGCTCTACTTGATTGAAAATTTCCCATTGTAAAACATTTATTTGCAGCATTTATAAATCGTGCAAGTATGCGTGTTCTCATACTTAATTTACTGATGCCGAGAATTTCAGTGGTAATAAGACAAGATATCCGATGGCTAAACGCAATAAATGCATAAATATTCGGTGCGTTTTTCGACGATTTTTCATAAATTAAAATTTTTATTTCCGTCACAGGAATACGTAAAAAAAGATCACGATCAATTAATGTCAACTGTTTAGCAAGTGTTGTGCTGTCCAAATCCCATGCAGTAATTCGCGAATTCATTTTTAATAAACTACGCAGTTTATTTGTTTGAGCTTTCTCCTTTTTGTCAATTCCTTTTTTTTTCTTTTTCCCATCTTTCAATAAAAATATTCTATTTAATATACAAGTGGCTTTGTCACAAGAAATAATTTTTTCATAATTGCCTTCAATATAACATTTATTTTGATTTTTTTTTGAAAAAAATTTTCTACAACCTTTCTCTTTGTAGGTTTGTTGAAAATCACGAAGACAATTAAGATGTTGACGTAGTTGTCGATAAGCAACGATAGAATTTCTTGGTCTGTACCAATATTTAGGTGTCCAAAATAACAAAACATGACCTTGTTGATCACTTGAAGATATTATTCCTTGCTCCAATGATATCATCGAGACACTTGTGGTCAATTGTCTCTTTGAAATGGGTAATTTTAATTCAACATCCATTGGTCGCCTTCGAATATTCACACAACTCAATGATCTCTTGCTTTGTATTGATACCCTGTCGCCATTTTCAACAGACCATGGACCCAAAGCATATAAAAAATGTGGTGCTGTTGCTAAACCATATCTCCTCAAGTTTTTCGGTTGATTATAAACATTCTGACCAATTCTTTGCCAAATATTTTGCTCCCACATCGCAACGCCACTCTCTATTATCGTATATGGATCCAAAAATGTTTGTGAAGCTCTTACTTTCTGAAGACTATTTCGTTTTCCTCGACATTCTGGTAAATAAAGTCCTGCACAACATCTCTCCTCTACACCAAAACCAAACCGTGACAATTTTGGTATTTTAACACTCTCGGACTCACGCGGAGACTCTCGGTATTTTTTTTTCCATTTTGATTTTAATAAACATTTATTCGTAACAATAATTGGTGATGAATCATCAACAGAATCTGTACAGTCACTTCGTTCCAAATCTCGTTTATAATTGGATTCTTGTGTGAATAAAATTTTACAAAGATCGTTATTACAATTACAATATTTTTTTTTCCGTATTATTGGAAATTTATCTAGAGTCCGATTCTGATAAGATTCTGGTGTCATAGAATAATTTGATAATTCAACTTCATTTCTATTATTAATACGTGAAAATATAAAATTAAAATTATTTAATAATATTTACCAAAATTCGAAATTCAATAAAGTGAAAAATTAAACAAACCTGAGATATTTGAGATCCATTTTTGAAATTTGCATTGATATTGGTAGATAATATTGAGGACCAAGTTCATTATAAGATGGACCCATGTATATATCTTTTCTTGTCCATGATGGTCTATCACCATCATCGCCATGATAATCTGCCCACAATCGACAAACACAACGTTTTCGTATTTTACCATAACCACTCACTTGTTGATCCACATCAGAGGACAAATTGTACAGTGTACTTGTGCTAGATGAACTCGCTGCTGTTGGCTCAGATAATGAACTACCATTTTCCTTTTGTGACAAAAGAATTTGAACATGTTGACACCACAAATTCCAAAAGATATCACGATTATCCATTCCACCAAGTTCAAAATAATTTGCACGACCGTCAGTTAATCTGTATGAAATACATAACCTTAAATAATTAAATTACTCATAACAGTTCTTCCATTATTTTGGCTGAGGAAATTGCAATAATAAATACCGGGCTTTCAATGTTTTTCTTCTTCTTCTACAAAAAATACTGAGATTAACATGCTCCAAAGGGTAAATCGAAACGAGCTCTAAAGTTTCAATACTAGGATCAATATTTGATGGATATAAAAATTCATTACTACTCCTTAAAATATCAGTGGCAATTATTAATTTTGATGAAGTTAATCCCAATGCAACTTCTCTTACTCCATAACCATTTCTCGTTGTTTCAGCAAATGGTGATTCAATTAATATTATATCAGAAAAATCTTCATACTCGGACAACAGTAGTTTCTCAATGCGATTCTTCTCCATTATATTAAAAATAAAATAATTAAATACATGAATGTGATACAGTTATGTTGATGATATTAATGAGTAATGAATTATTATTTGCGCCAAGTGAACAATAAGGTTAGAATAAAAAATGTTTTATGGCATGAAGGTATGTACAATAGGGCTTATAATTCCTCAAATTTCTTCTTTATAATTAATTACCACTCGTAAATAATGGAAAAAATTGTGTTAACAAATAAATCAATCAATTATGATATGTAACAAATAAAAATGCATTTGTTTGTTAGTAAAATATAAATCGTTTGAGTTAATTTTATAAAAATTTGGGAATTAATAAATTATTGAAGTTGATTTATTAATTTTTTTTTATTTTTATCTTGACGGAAATTTGCCAAATAATTTTAGACGGGTATGATCAAGAGGTATATAAGCATTTACAAATAATAACAGCACGTTAGTATATGTATATAAATTTCAAATGATTAAAGATGATTTTTTTGTGATGTGCGAAATTTCTTCTATGTATATATTTATAAATATAAATAGAATGACATTGTGGTGCGATATGATATAGACTTATTAAATCGTCCATAAATTTTGACGGTAAGTAATATGTTCACAAATAATAACAGTACCATATTATTCACTTATACATACAATATATTTATAAGGTTTACAATATTCAACGTTTCTTAAATGTTAATTGATGGTAATAAATACTGTAAAAACACACGTCAGCGTAAAAAAAATGTTTTTTTTTTTCTTAAATTGACGAAAAACTTTTGCACGCAATAGCGTAACAAAAGGGCGCATGAAAGTATAAAAAATTTACAAGAGTAATAAGATTGTATGGTCGGATTAGCCACAAACTTTCTTCTTTCACTACATTTATCTTCATATACATTATACATATGTGTAAAGAAGAATTAATTTTTTTTTTGTTTTTTTTTTCTGTATTTTTCTTTTATCAGCAACAAGAGTATATAAGTTATTTCTTGTGGCTGAAACAATAAGTATATAGCATGCCTCTAGTATAAAATCTTTCAAGTGCATTAATTGAATTTTTTATCTTGATTATAGTTTTACAAAAGAAAAAAAATTCATTAGCTTTATTTTTTGCTTCAAGTGGATTTGCTGATGGCATCATTGTCATACGAAAGAGCACGAAATTTACTATTACTAGTTCGTTGATTTTTTCTTCATCTTTTGAGCAAACGATTTGATCCATTTTATCGTGATCCATTTTCAGGACTCACTTTAATGGTAACCCTGTTAGATATTGCAGCTGCCAATTTTTCGACGTTACTTTGTAGTAGTGACACAGGTCGTGTATTATGCTCTGGATTCGATGGTATTTTTTCAGGCGATTTTGGAGCTGTTGCATTATTACCCTGAAAAAAGCAAAAATTCTATAAGTACATCATAGTTTGCCTACGCAACGATTAATAGTTCTATAAAATTTGAATGGAAGGGGAAGATAAGGTTCAATGATTTTCAAGTGAATTTTGGTTGGCTGGTGAAGTCAACCGGAACGATGATCACCGGTATATAAGGGCCTACTTTTCGTGAGTAGAGCTCATTCCTAAACTTCTCTAACCAGAAGCAATATGGAGTTTTTAAATATGAACAGCCTTCTGGACGCCCTTCCAGATTTACCCATAGACTTTTCTGATATTTTGCCAGTCGAAATATCACAAATGATTTTTGGATTTTTGGATGGGCATTCAGTGCTGAATGCCGCCAAAGTCTCCCGAAAATGGCGGGCTATTTGTCGAGGGTATCCTCGATTGAAACAAATAGCCAGAGACCGTATTCGGGAAGACCGAAGGCGCGAAATCAAAATAAAAAGGTCGAAAAGACCATATGAACCTGCGGAAATCGCAGAGAAATACAAAAGAACGTCGGAGTCGAGAGTGGCAACAACACCGCCTATGCCGATGACTACAGATATCCTTAAACTAATTTCAGGTATTGAAGAACTAGCAGTAAACCCGCGGCCGGTTGAAGAAAATCCGGAAAGAAAGATCCTCATTCCAAAGAGGAGTATAAATAGAAATAAGTAAGTTTAGACTTTAAGAATTAGAATATAAAATAACTAACATAGAATAAGTTGACAGTTGCTGGCCAGCAACACAATATTGTAAATAAAAATATAAAAGACGCGAATGAAAAAATTCATGTGACAAAAAATGTTAAATGAACAATGTATGACGAGATTCTCATAGAATCGGAATGATTA
>JAQQBR010001832.1:7475408-7486436 GCA_030347285.1 Microctonus hyperodae | reverse complement strand
TTTTTTGTACAAAAATATGTTTTCCCCATCATAAATCATCAAATTTTAAATTATGACAAAAAAGAAAATCCTAAAACTGAAACACCCTAAGCAGTATATAATTAATATTTCCACATTAACTTTCCCACTCACTCTTTAAGTGGTATCATATTGACGCTTCGTATTTTTAATACAAGAACCTGCTGATTTTTAACCAAAAGAGCAACTTCTTGATGAACAGCATCCTCAACCGGATATCCATTAACTCTAATAATCTGATCGCCGACCTACAAGTAAAACAGAATCCACTCAATAAATAATTTGTATTAAATTTTATATAATTATAACATACAAGATTATCGATTAAATATACAAACACGTACCCGCAAGCCATTTCTATGTGCTTCTCCACCAGGTTGAACATCACTAACATAAAATCCAACTGCGTGCTCGCGTCCACCACGTAAAGAAAATCCAAAACCAGAAGCTCCACGTCGTCTCAATCGAACATGTCTTGTAACGCCAATAACTGCCATAGGACCACCACCACCTGTGCTTCCATTGCCTGGTCCACCACCAGCTGATGATGATCCTGTGCCAGTACTAGAAGCACTTGATGATCCTCCAGACCTGTAATTACACAACAACAATAATTAATCCAACAATCCTTTCCAATAAATAATTCTTATATAATTAATTTTAATAACCCGACAAATGTATCTTTTCTTTCTTCATTTCGCTCTTATTTTATTTCTACTAAAAGTTATTTATACGCGATGTCAACTATAATTTTATGCATATGTTGTTTTTCATAAATTTCTTTCCTTATACATATAATATATATACAATCCGGAAGTTTTGTTTTCACTCGCAATAATCTAGAACATGCTCTAACCACTATCGAGCAAAGTCACTGAATTTTGCATCTAAATGACAGTCATTAAAATGGTGAATAAAAAAAAAATTAGAAAAGAATAACTCTTTAGATTATTGCACATTTTCCTGACCATACGTTTACTCACATATATAACTTCAGGTATATATATGTGAATAAAAAAAACCGGAACAAAATAATAAAAACAATCACTGCATTTATATCTTTATAGTGTTTAAAGATATATAATCGTGTGAGTTTCACGCAAATTCTATATACAGTCGCAAGATTTTTTTTTCTTTTTTCACTTACCATTCGCGTCCAAAGATTGTATATATATATATGTATATGCACGAACATGTCCAGATAGAAGTAGCCCTTGTAAACATTACTCATAGTAGGTCACTCGGACAACATTTCCCATATCACATTAAAAAAAAAAAAATCACTCTTTCTAAAAGAACTTAAAGTTTTACGAGCTGATTTCTTCATGTTTTAATTTTGATTTTTTATATGCTCAATTATACATAGTGTTACGGTTACACATACGTTTAGATATATTCTATTTATATTGGTAAAATTATTTAATCATTTGGTTCAATATTATATTAATAATGTTTACATCATAACATAACAAATTACTATTCTATTTTTTATTTATTATTATTTCAGTTACTTGTATATGCTCTCTACATCTTTATGTATTTGTTTACTAAACGTATATATAAGTATGTTAAATAATTTTCTCTCTTTGTGGAATGCTTTTACGTGATCAAATATAATATTAAGTATATATTCTTCACGTCGTCAAGTGTGACATCGATCTCAAGAACGTGCGTAATACCGTTATAACCCATCGATAAATACTCTTCTTCAGCTCTTCATATAAATAAAAAAAATTTGTATATATTTATACTACGCAGTTAACACAATTTGTGTTGCCAATCACACAGTTCAAATCTTTCAACGTACACGTATTTATCGTAATCGTGAACTGAATTAATATAGATAAATACATTCACGTAATATTTACATACGGCACATCTAACAATTCAAAACGGTAATAATAAAAAATAATACCGTTGTTATTATCAACTGTTGTATCACTATGTTCGTTCGTCCAATATGTATTCAATGTTTACCTAACTAACGAGAAAGAAAGTATACAAAAAAAAAAATAGCAATGGCAAAGAAAAAAGTATAACAAAATTTCTATTAAATCAAAATTATCTTGCAATCAATGAATACAACCTTTACACAATTTTTTTTCTTGTATTTCTCTGACGACATAAATTCGTCTGCAAAAATAAAGAAGAAAGAAAGGGAAAAAAAATTGCATGTAATCATTAATATTCTTTTGAATAATTTTTTTTTATTCTTCTCTGACTTTGATGAAGGTAAAATTGAAATTTCCGTCACATGTATATGGTAATTGGTAAACGGTGCAAAATAGCTGAGTTGAATTACGTATACATGTAATAGTATATATAAAAACAGTAGGGAAAGGTGAAAGAAGAATAAACGACAAAGAGAATAAAAAGCATGTAAAGAGTACAGGATGAAAGTTGAGGTTAAAGAAGCAAAAACTGTTGTAAATATAAATATATGGTAGACTTCAAATAATTCGTGAATGTTCGTATATATTTACATGATGAATGTAAAATGTGTAAAACGGTACGACAAATGCACAGGCGTTGATGCTTGTCGTGTGCTGAAGCTTTTGAATATTCGTATTTATATTTTTGTATTTATGCTTCAAAGCCAAATGCAAGCGCAGTATATGCAAACAAAGTCAAGTTAATTCTTATCTCATACCTACACTCATTATAAAGAAATAAAAATTGAATTTTCAAACGTATACTAATTACAAACAATGATAAATATATATACAACTAGTATTATTTTTTTTTTTTTCGCAATGAGGATTTCATTCACAGGGAACAACGGTAAAAATATATATCCATATTCTTTATAATTCCCGCGCATTGCAACTGTTTTTCCCGTCTATTGTTCTTCTCTTTCATGCCCCATTTTAGAATGTTAAGAGAAAATAATGTTTTTGATATTAACTAACTTATATATTTCTTTATGTCTTAGTGTAACAATGGTAGTCGCAATTGTTACTGAGATGTCGTGTCAGGTTAACCACGAAGACGAGCAATGTGTATGTATATTATGTGTATACCATTGAAGTAGTTTGTTACGAGTATTATTGTCATCATGAACTAAGGAAGCTAAAGCCACATAAAATCATCGTGGTAGAGAACTTCTTGGTTTGGTTGTTTCGTGTTTGCCGCTATATAATATATCAAGGAAATATTATATCTCATTTTAGCTATTACATTTACTTCCAAACCACCAATACAAACTCTATCAAGTGAACTGTTAAGCCTTTATTCAACATAATATATGTATACAAATTTCTATGACAAGAACTATGCCAACAATTTATTTTAATTTATTTTCTTCACTTATCTATTGTCTTTATTTTATTATCCATGGAATTCAAATATTTTTCATTCATAATATATTCTTTACGATCATCTCTATACACCCAGGATTTTCCATTCTAGAATTTATTGATGCGGAAGAAATGAATTCAATCACAGCAATATTTTTTTATTTCAATTTTTCTTTCCTGTTTTTTCAAGCACAGATAAAAATATTTCTCATGAAAATTTTTTCCTACAACTTTCCAACAATTTATTCATATAATATATACTATATTTATAAAACAAAAATAATTCATCACTTTCTCTCTAGTCATCTTCAAAGTTACAAAATATATAAAGCAAAATATTTAAATAAATACAAATAATCATTTCATTATTAATATGATAATTTTATTTAAAAAATTTTTAAAATAAGGAATTTTTTTCTTTCATCATTCCTTTCAATTTACTTTTAATAATTATTTTCTTTGTTTAGATATGAATATGATAAATAATACATGTTCAATGGTGTATACACTGGTACTTTGTCATGGGGATTCAGTTACATACTTACATATGTGTATGTGACAAGTTGTCTGTTATATAGACTGTTGCTTTGGTGCAATTGAAACGATCAGTCCCCATGGACGTGATGTCTGAGGAAACGTACGTGAATAAACGTTTGCTCGGTAGCATACAAGACGACACGCAGTCACGCAGGTAAGAAATGCGTACATGTTCGGACACACATCAGGATCGCCATGACGTACATATAGTTATATGTATGGTTTATGTGTGTCAGGAGGTCGGTGACTTAAACCAGAGGCAAGTTGCTTTCAGCTATATCACCAGGTTTGTGATATACAGAAAACAGTCAGAGAAGATGAATTGAAAAAAAAAAAAAATTATATAGAGAATAATTTCTAATTATTTTTTATACAAAACTCATTTCAATTATTTATGGGTTTATGGTAAGTTTATATTTATTATTTATTTAATTTATGTGACGTCTGATTTTTGAATTGTTGTATAATTTGGAATTTGTTTTTTTTTTAGTTCTTTGCTGAGTTGGAAAATGTATGAAATTATTGATTAATAATAGGTGCGGTTTTGGATGTAATTGTTGGTTGATATTTTTTACTGAAATAATTATTCACTTTAGTGAAATTGTTGTGCTATTTTGACGTTTAATTATTGGATGTCATTGTATGATTTCAACAATGAGTATATGCACACGATAAGTCAGCGAAAAAAAAAAAATAATAATAAAAAATAAAGAGAAAATTGGTGGAGAGAAAAAAATTATATCGCTAGTCGAGAGAACTCGATGAATAATTATATATTATAAAAAACAATCTAACATTTGACGATAATATATACATATATGTGTCCAGTCATAATAAATTTTAATATTAGCTATTAGCATCAGCAATGTGTGTTGGTTATTTTTACGAGTTCATTTAATGACTTGCAGTTTCATTCATAAAGCTGTTATTAAAATTTCATTCGGTAATATCTAATATATTGTTGTTTTGAAAATATATATTTCATATTTTATTTTGTCTTTCGTTAATACTGTTTCCCTTTTCGTTTAATTTTATTAGTCGATTGCGAGAGAAAAAAATAATAAAAATTTGCAGTTTCGCAAAATTTTAAACACCATCGATTAAATATTTTTATTTATGCACATATATAAATATAATTTTTATTTATGATATTCGCACACATATCTACGTTAATATAAACCTACTTTTCGATATTGAACCTCTCACTACAATTTTTCATTGACACAGAAACAAAAAATGAAATGAAAAAAAAAATCGTTTAATTAATATTCGAAAAGATAATTATTAATAATTCAAATGATCTCACAATTTTTATTCATCGAATTAATAAACAGTTATTATATATTTAATACTTTGAAATTACTGAAGAACACATACATACAAAATTATACACATAAACATTTTTTTTTTTCAGTGCACATATTTATCTGACACGAGAATTTTTAGACAAGATTAATTGTCTATAATAGTAAAATACAGTTATGTGAATGAAAGTCCTCGTGAAACTTTGACATCAATGAAATAAAACTATATTGGATAATTATTTTGTTTACAAATTATTAAACTTGAAAAAAAAAAATTAATTAATATTAGCCAAGAAAAAAAATTAATATTGATTATAATATCAGGTGAATAAATATTGTTCACACACTTTGGAGATCCTGCGCACCCATTCTCCCTCTACGCAATAAATAAATGCGTTTATATATTTATATTGATGATATCTCAACATTAATATTTATTATAAAATATTTATTACCGCATATGTCGTGTAAACACTTTCTACATAACGAACAAATGATGCAAAAACGAGTTCTGTGAACATCGATACTTTCGAAGAGCCCCGAGGTAAATATTCCTGGTTAGTTGAAGAAAATATTCTCGTATATTGGATTATACGTATGTACATACTCACATTATATACAAATACATCAGTATATACATATAAATAGTTATGTATGTATGAGAGAAAGGGAAGAATATTTTTGTTAAATGCAAAACGTGTTTTTATATACTTATATGAGACTCGTATAAATTTAAATAAATTCATTACATTTCTTCCTATGGTTATTAACTTATTTACACATTTTCTAAACATTAATCTAATACATTATAATGCTTGCGTAAGCGACAAAATAATTTTGAATACAATCATGTCTCTCGTTGCTAATTTTCATGATGTAAATATAAATTATAATTTACACATAGAGGAAGGAAATCAAAATTAATGAGATTTAAAAAAAAAAAGTGAATTAAAAAATGTTGGAGTATTTAAAAAATCATTAGTAATAATATTATATTATATTATAAATAATTAATAAAAATTCTGATATGTTTAAAAATTTTTATTTTATGTTTTATAATAATTTTTATATTTTTTTTTTTATTTTGCTAACGTACACAGTATAATTTTTTCTTCATCTTCCTTACATTCTTCTCAATTATTATCATAAGCCTTTGACTTTTATTCAATTGCTGCTAATATTATTGCTAAACGAACAAGAAAGATAGAAAGATGTATAATATCAACATATGTTGAATATACATGTATATACTTCCTAAAGAATTTTTTTTGTGACCTTTCCCATGACACGTAAGATTATATGTTCAATTCCATTCAGCTATCCCATGTGAGATGAGCAAATTATTATCTCTTCTCCATGTGAAATAATTAATGAAACATGTATGCAACTTTATTTTTTATTTATTGAATAATTTTTTCTCTCCGAATTTCAATATCGAAATACTTCACAAATAAATAAATAAACTCAGAACTTGCATATAAAAATTAATTACCTCAATCAACAAAAAAAAAACTTCCTTATCTATATAACAAAAAAAAAATTTATTGCCATAATAGTAAACAATTATCCAACAATAATGTGCTACAAATTTGTCAAAAGTAATCGCGAAAGTTTCGGATGAAAAATGGAAAAGTAAAGTGAAAGAGAAAAAAAAATTAATAGAACTATAAAATAAATTTTTATTACCGAATATGTACAATTATGAATACACATAAACACACATGTATATTGTAAACCATGTATTAACACGTGGGAACTCGACTGAGAGAATGTTCGGGTGGATGGTATTAGGTGGTATATTAGATGGATAAAGAATATAAAAAAAAAATAATAAAAGAGAGAAATAAATAAGAAAATAACGTTGGGAAGGGCGTTCAAAAGCGTCAGTTGAGAGAGAGGTATAATGTCTCTATAATGTGAATAAGTTGCAATATAGTGTGTTATATACATATGTTGTTTTGCGCGCTATATAACGATGTGACCCACCATCGCAATTCCTAATTATGCAACAACCTTCTTCTCTATTTACCAACTAACTAAACAACACTGTCCAATTCTCACGCATCGACTGAATTTTATAAATGAATAATTCTTAATAAATGTATGTAATCATTTGTGTTCACATATAAACAAATAAAAAAAAATATATCTAAATAAAATATTTAAATATAATTTACATCATGTTATATTGAATATAAAAATGTTTGTTAACGATTTTTCCAACACTTTTATTTTATTATTGATTTTGAATTATATTTAATATACAGTGAAAAATGAAAGTAAATATTGCATTTTACAAACGAAAAAAATTAGAAATAAATTCTTGATTCATTGATCTTTCACTTGTATTTACTAGAACGAGAATAAAAAATTTATATTTATATGTGTATAATATATTAAAAGAAGGAAAGTTTTGAGTGAGGGTATAATCCCGGAAGTGCTTTGAAGTTATAACTGCACTTGAAATTCACAAAGTGCATTGTGTGCTTGAATCGATTCTCTTCATAGTGGTTAATAACACGTATACACATTATCCAAGAGCATTTAATCTACATATACATAAAAATCAAATGTGTTTTTTAATACATACGTATATGCAAAAATTTTAAACGACAGTGTTATAAATATTGTGATAAAAATTTGTAGCACTTTTGAAAAATAAAAAAAAATAACGGGATATAAAGAAAGCAAAAAAAAAAAAATATCTCGTATATAAATATGTGAAGTATGAAAGTTTAAAAAAGTTATAAAATTTAATACCGTTCTACGGAAAATTATACAATAATAATATTGCGGTTCATATAAGTACATACATGTATATGCTATACGTATATACAGCACATGTACTTATATGTATATGTAAACGAGATGTATGAATTTGTATGTGTGCAATAATTATATTCGGTCGCCTAAGGGTTAATAGAAAATTGTGAATTACTCGTGCTCGAATGTTACTTCAGCTTCGTTATAAATACATATATGCGCAAAATTTATATTTCACACAGATACATAATACAAAACCATACAATATTTATTTATGTATGTATGTTTTCTATACGAGTAAGCCGTTAGTGTAACAAATTGAATTGCTCTGATTTCTTCTGAGCTGATTAACCGCAATGTTCGTTGGCATCTTTTCATTTTATGTTCCACCGTATAATTAAACAAATTTTATCTACCATTAAGGAGCTATACCAGTGTAAAACTTTCAAAAAATTGAATTTTTTTTGTCTTATTATTGACAGTTTACGCTTTTAAGAATATTCTATGCAATTTTCAAGACCATATATTTAATTTTATTTTGTGAAAATCGTTAGTTTAATCTTTAAATGCGTTTTTCTCGAAACGACATTTTTCAAATTTGCTACTGAGTACTTTTGAGTATATTAAACTCTACAATATGGCCTAGAATTTTTTTGACTGGATGAAAATTGACGATTTGGCATTAAAAAAGCGACTATATTTGAAACCAAAAAAGAAAACTTTTTTTTCTTTGATTAAATTCCACGTCATTGTATAAAAAAATACCTTCTAGTTTAACGACTTTTTTTTTTTGTTTGAACTACTAAAAAATATTTTTTGTCGCTTCCGGAGACAGTGCATAACTTGCTCATTTTTCAATATTATTTGAAAAAAAAAATTATGGAATATAGTTTAAATATAGCTTAAAAAAAATTTAAGCTGGTATAGCCCCTTAATTTCTATAATTCTGATTAGCACTTCTTTTTTATTTCATTTATCCATTCATCCATTCACTAATTTTTCTCCTTTATCCATCAATAACATCACTCGATGGAATGATATAATAATATTAAATTAAAAATAATTATATTCAAGCATATATGTGCATGAATTCATATTGTTTCATCATCTAAAAAAGAAAATAAAATGATTAATATACACATATTTTTTTGATGTACTTATATTATACTTATATTTATCGCTATTATTTCTTTCATTCCAATATGATCGCACATGAACAATTTCACTCGAGAATACTTTGTGGAATCCCCGGTATACAGGATGCAAGTAGGGCGCCGCCTTTCCTCGAAGCCGTCCCAATTCGTTGACACAAACACAAAAGCAAAATACATATCACTTATATGTATGTATATAAGTATATACACATTCACATTACGAAAGATTGCGCTCACGCTCGATATCATCATCATCATCATCACAAACTCTTTCATTCTTTTCCCGGTTGTATTATTATGCATCGCCACCGATCATCATTACAAAAATTTCAATGAATATGAAACGCTTTGAATACTCTATACATATGAAACAAAAAAAAATACGTGTAAATAATAACATTTATAAGATAAATAAATAAATGGATAATTAAATAAATAAATAAATAAGAATATATTAATATAAATATATGAATATAAATATACGTACGTACGTTGAATAATAGGACGGAATTCTTTTTTCTTTCGGCTGTTTTATTATTTATTTAATACACTTCCTTCTTCTATATACGTTCAGAAAATTTTATCATTCGCTCGTAGCACTTTCTCTTCATTCCCGTTTGCTTAAACAATGTATAGATGTATACATATACAATTTATAAATATATATATCCCATCGAGAAATCCAATCGCACGTCCTCAGTTAATCCTTAGCAGACTTATAACCGTCAAATCCCTCTTGGTTATAACGGTCATATATTGCCAATGTCGACTTTATATCAGTTTAAAATACTATACATATCATCACCACCTATCGATATATGTTAATTCTCAACTAAAACATATAAACTAGAAGGAATCATTTGAATATAACAAATTTGAATCATTTAATTGAGTGGTGAACTCAGCGGAAAAATTTGGAGGTTATGTATCGAGTTGAATTTAATTAAATTTATTTATTTCATCTACACAGAATTTTTATTCTTTTTATTTCAGGACATATATTGATAGTATGAACATAAACACATGCAGATGATGTATGTGAATGTATATTCATTATGAAGAAGGGTGAAAAAAGCGTTAATGACATTGAGAATTTGAATACAGAAGCCGAGGGAGAATTAAGCGTTGAGAGTAGACAATAATATTACAAACACAACTATAGAGAGAGGACAAATATCGCCCATTACTCTTGTCTCTTATGTACATATATCTATGTATATGTGTAATACATGTGTTTATAGTATATATGCATGTATATATATAATATATACGTGATTACGAGCAAGTCTATCTAACGCCACTTCCGTTATATCGATCTTTTGCATTGTCCTTGACGGTCAGAGCGTACACATAAATTTGTATACCAGTGCGTTGATATAATCTAATGATGTTATTGTAATATCGGAAATATCGTTATGAATAACTATCATTTTTATGGAATAAATAATTAATAATTATTAGGAGTTGAATTAACAGTGAATCAAGCGACGGAATTGCAGATGAAAAAAAATATAGACGAAAAATTGAAATAAATATGAATTATTTTTTTTATAATATTAATTTAACGGTTGAAATAATTTACTGTAACAAAATGTAATTATAATTATTTTATGCAAGAGTTTACAGATTTTTATAACAACATGGATATTAATTATAAATTATATGTGTATGTAGCTGCATAATGTTAACCTAATTTTTATGGTGAATAACTATTAAACAATTTTAATGTCTAGCAATATATTTCAATTAATTCTTCTTTATATTTTAGAATCAATTTACTTTATATTCGCTTCAAAAAATTTAATTTTGATACAATTATAAACAGGAATTTATTAATACGTAACAATATATAATTGTTTTGTTCATAATTATCATCCATATAACATGACACATTAACCACAATACATATATGTAATATAGAGAATCTTTTTTTTTTCTTCCTTTCTTTTTTTTTTT
>JAQQBR010001832.1:7436508-7456492 GCA_030347285.1 Microctonus hyperodae | reverse complement strand
CAAGTATCGCAGAATAGCCAATGGATCGTAGATTTGAATATGACGACCATCTTCCAATGTCGTCTTGTAGCCATTGTGCTTTTGTCTTAATTCATTTAAGTCTTCAAGTTTTTTCGCTTTTTTTAATAAATCGATTACTTCAGTTTCTTCAAAGCCGTAAAATTCGGCAAAATTATGTTTTTGCATAAAACCGTAACGGGCAACATTGTTCACACTTCCCAATAATAAACTACCTAATTGTTGGTAGCCATTTAATAATGATCTTTCAACGAATTCATTATCTTTTAACAAATTTTGAATAATCAATTGATAAAAATCTATCGTTTTCTGTTTATCCTCGAATTCCACGTATTTGCATGCAATCATTTTGTATAGCAAAGAATCAAACCCTTCTATGAACACAAATACTTTTCTACCATAGTGACTGTGCAATAATTTGGATAAGAGTTTTAAACCAGACTTTAGTTCATCCTCACTTAATGATTCACATTCCTTGGTATTTAAGTATTTCATAAATATCTTTTTATCGAAGCGATCCCACAATGAGCTATAATATAGATAAGAATGTCTATGAAATGCCTCATTTATAGTGGTTCTCAATGAAGCCAAAGCCTCTTCGAAGCTTGTACTTATTCTACGGAAATTAATATATATTGTCGGATATTTTCCAAAATGTTGGAAAACAAACTGCTTATCCTTGAATATCTTCTTCCCTTTAAATAATTGGAAATTTTGTGATCTTTTTTGAACTTTTTTTAAGCGACCTTTATCTTCATCTACATCTAACTCAATGGGTTTCTTATCTTTGTCCAGTTCGATTTCGACAAAACTCCTGACCATGTCCATATTTAGAGATTTGCAAAATCGTGATGGTGCAGTGATCAGTACATGATGAACTTTGAACAATTCTTTTATCAGCAGAGTTTTATCAACATACAACGGATCGTTGCACTGCTCACCATAAAGTGAATCAGATTTAGGTATATTACATTCTTCAGCCTCCTACAAAAATTAAATGAAAATATAATAAACCGCACTTCTAAATAACTATTGCAAGAAACATGTATAAAAGTATATTATTAATTCAAATTACCTCAGAATCAGACGATGTTTCATTTATTTCGTGGTCACTCATCTTCTGTCGTTTAGTAGTGGGTGATTCCAAGAATATTTTCTTCTTCAACGATATGAATACTCGTAACAACAATTTTTTATATCTCCTCACGTGTCAGTGCCGGTGAGTACTGTGTTTGATCGTTTGATGACATTTCCAGTGCGCATGCGCTGGGAATATACCATCAGCGCCACAACACTGGTAACAATCTAACGAATTATTAGATTGTGTCCTAATGGAATATCCTTGACGCTTGCGCACTAGCAACAACTCTTCCCTTACTCCCCACGTTGAAAAAAATATATAATCCATTTCCTAGTACATAAGAGTCATAATACTCTCTCTTATCATTTATCACCATTTCTGGGCGGAAGTAGAATTATTCTTTTCATGGTACATGTAACTGCCGTTTTTTGGCTGGGTGGCGCTGGCATGTTCTGGAAACATGTGACTGCCTTGACTGTATATTAGGAATAAGTATACACATTGTACACAAATGTCACACTGAGCCACCACCATCAGTCTGTATGTATAAAAAACCAGTGTGATAGAACCATAAAGATGCTGATAATTCGGTTGATCTGTTTCATTCAAGATGGCGAATGCGGTTAATAAAATAATAAAAGTCAATAGGTGCGGTTTTGTAGTACAACAATTAACCGTCAATAATACAAATCAATAAGACTTAATAACAACAAATTACATTAATAATAATAAACAATACGTAAATATTTATTGAAAAATAAATAATATAAATATCAATATTCATCGTAAAATTATTTAAAGTAATGTATATCAGCTGACAAATGTTTACTTAATATTGAAAATTTATACCGTATGTGCATTTAATTAAACACCTAAATTATTATCAATTTTTTAAAGACAAATAACACTGTGTGAATATTATACTTAATTAAGATTTAAATTATTATTATTCTACATATTATTCAAGTACAATTGATTAATTCATTATGATGGAGCGAATGAAAGAACTTGGCTGGTAATATAACAAATATAAATTAAATTTTTATTGTTTTCAAGTATGAACACATGATTTGTTATTTAATGGGGATTTTTATTATGTCATTAGGTATCTAACAAAACAAGGTTTTGATATTGTAAGTGATGATGGTGCTATTTCTGAAATGCCCAAACTTGTAAAACATGCATTAGATGTAAGTGAGAAACAAAAAATTATTCAAATAATTCAAAGAGATTTTGGAGATAGTAAATTATTTTATATTATTTGTTGTGTGATATTGATTTTTGTAATTCTTTACAGTTGGATTTACGTGAAATTGGGAGTGGTGAAGGTGAAATAACTCAGGGTAATTTGATACTTCAAATTCAAAAGCTTCGCAATGTCTCAGCACCAAAAAATAATGAAGAATCTCGTAGTGCACCACGTATGCTTAAATTATATTTAACTGATGGTAAAAATAATTATCAAGCTGTAGAGATAGAAAATATATCGTCAATAAGGTAATTATTAATATATTTAATTATATTAATTGATATTAATATAATTTGTGAATTTATTTTTGTTTTTTTTTTTATATTTTATTGCATAGATTTAAATACAATTTTTATTTACAAACAGTTTGAATACTCCACCTGGAACCAAAATCTCATTTAATCCTGAAACTATTGTAATGTCACATGGAATTATTTTATTACGACCGTCGAGTATTGCTCGTGTTCTCGGTGGAAAAGTTCCACATCTCGTTGAAAAATGGGAATTGAATCGAGTGCGTTAAACTTTTTACATTAACAAAGATTAAATAATAGAAAATTTTATTCTAACTATTTTTATTCATTTATTTATTTTAATTCTGAATAGAAACTTGCGACACATACACGTGTGAGATCTTCGGACGAAGGTGGGCCACCGCAGTGGATTCCATTTGGAAAAAAAATTCTTCGTCCTAAGGAAAATGATAAACAATTCAAGGCATTAGCTGAGAAGGAAAGTACTGCTAAAGACAACAGTGAATTTGAAGCACAACGTCGAGATGCAATCATTGAAGCTGCACGACAGGGCAGTAAAAAAAGATTTGGCGGTGGAACTAAACAACTGTTGGATTATACAGTTCAAAGGATAGTCCAGCAAGGATTTACAATTGAACAAGCTGAACAGGCATTAAAGATAAATCGTAATAATGTCAATCGTGCATTAAAATCACTTCAACGTACCGACGATAAAACAAAGTATTATTTTTTTTTATATTTATTACAAATCGCTTTTTTTTTTTCGAGTTGGATTACCTTTAAATTTTAACATTGTTCATGTAGATCAAGTGAACCGCGTGAACAGAGAGAACCACGTGGTAAACGTTTCGATAAAAAATCCGAGGAAACAAAGCCAAGCAGCGGAAAAGTTTCATTATTTGATTTTCTCGAGGATAAATTACCAACGCCATGTGATCCAGTTGATACCACTGCACAATACAACAATGAAAATTTTGCTAGTACTAGATTTGATAATCACACGGAACATATTGATCATCGTGGTGCAAATGGACCATCCAATAAAGGCGGAAGGTAAAAATTATTCGTTATTGATTGTTTTTTAATATAATATAATTATTATGAATAATTTTTTATATTTTTCTTGTAAATTGTAATTTAATTTTTATCAGAACTCAGAAAGGAGGACGAGGTGGTTATCATCCACCGTCGACATATTCAGAAGACACAAAATCTTCAAAACGAAATAATAATGAAAATTACAATGCGTCACAGCACGGAAATTATTCAGCGTCAAATAATCCTCATCACGGAAAGCCACCAAGATTTCAAAAAAATCAAGAAACACATCATCAACAGGAATCTAATTTTAAAGGAAATCATAACAAATCAACACAACCAAATGAGCGTAATAAACATACATCTGGTAATAATTCACACAACAGTGTTAATGAATATTCTGGAAATTATTCGAAAAATCAAAACGACAGTAGCAATCGTCAGTACAATCAATTTGAGGGTGTGAAAAGTAATCGTCAAAATTCAGATGTATCACATACATTGCAAAATCCTTCGCATCATTTCGACACGTCGAAATCATTTACCACAAACACAACTGATCGAAATTATAATAAAAATCAATTAAATCGAAATAATCAAACAAATGATTTTAGTGTTAATAATTTCGCTCGTGGCGGTGGACATAAAAATTCCAATGATTACAACAGTAATATTAATCGTAATAACGCGAATGAATTATCAAATGGAATGTGGGCATGGAAAAAAGGTGATCAGTGCATGGCTAAATATTGGGAAGATAATAAATATTATAATGCTGAAGTAACAGCTGTATCAACGCGAACTTGCGTTGTGCAATTTAAGGATTTCAATAATTATGAAGAAGTATTACAAGTTGATTGTATACCTATTACTGAAGATATATCGCCGAATTTTTCATCAGTATCGCAAGACGATCATCGACGTCAAGAGTATCGTTCAGGATATCGTACGCAGCGCTTTGATCAAAGTTACAATACAATGGGAAATATGGAATTTCGTCGTGGTGGTGGTGGTAATTCTGGTACACGAGGATTTAATAAAAAACGTGCACCACAACGAAGTGCCCAACCAATTTATCAACCGCCTGCACAGCGCAGATAATTCAATCCAAACTTTTACATTTGACTTCTCATAACTCTAAATACTTAATTGAAAATAATTATCGTTGGATATAAATTGTCTTTGGATTAACAAAAACAAGCAATAGTCTATCTTGCGATATTCGTAAATAGAATATAATAATTTTTGAAAAATGAGTTATATTCTAGCTTCACCAATAGCATACTTGAAAGGAACAAAATGTCTTCATAGAATTTTAGGGAAGATTAATGATATTAATTAAAGTGAAAAATAAAATTGTAATTATATGTATGATTATACATGTATTTCACTTGCCAATTCGTGTTACGACACATTATATTTAATTCTCTTTTCATTACTCGTGATAAATTTGCAATTTTAACTAGTCTTGTCAACTAAATTTTCATAAACGCATTTACCTCTCTAATAATAATTGCAAAGTGAGCTAAGAGAAAAGGAGGTTAGTTTAATCATGATTCGTTTTTTTATCTCACACAAAAAATCATTTTTCAATGCTTATTGTTGCAATAAAAACAAAAAGTCAATCAATATTTTGTTGCAATGTGTTCTTTTTTTGTTAGTATCCATATGAAAAATTGTAACAATCGAAAAATAGTATACTATCAGAAAAAAAAAGAAAATACGTATTTAAAATATTTAAATAACCATAATGATTGTATTTATATTATCTCACCTTCTTTCATTTTCATTACATTATTTATTTATTTATATAAATTCATTACTTTTTATTATAACATTAAATTATCTTTATATTTGTTCTAATTATCAACTTTATCATCATTATTTGGACGCTAATGCGCGCGCACATCAGTATTTTAGTGCTGCCCTCTCATACAACAACTTTGAATTAAAATTGATGCACTGAACTGGATGATATGAATCTATCGTTCACAAAAAACTCGATTGTAACAACTATTATTGTAAAATAATAATTTTTTCAATCGAGTAAAATAGTTTAATACGGTGAAATAAATATATCGCTTGTGTAGTAAAGAATAATTTGCGGCATCTCAGCGGAGTGTGCACACCGTCGAGATGCCGCCTTTATCGGGAGGATTCGGTGAACGAATTGAGGTTAGGATTTTAAATTTTCTAACTCTTATTATGTGTTTATTGGTAAATATAATTTGAAAATTAAATATTTTTGTTATTAATAGGATTATGAGGTATTAAATCTTCTTGGTAAAGGTGGTTTTGCATGTGTTTATCGAGCAAAATGCCGACGAACGGGAATAGAAGTGGCAATCAAAATGGTATGTATACAAATCAATGTTCATATTTTGGAGTATTATCAACTTATGCAAACACTTGTTGCATTCAATTATACTATTGTAATTTGAATATTGCAATAAATTATTGTATTTATATTTTAGATTGACAAAGGAAAAATGCGAGCAGCGGGAATGGTAGGTAGAGTACGTCAAGAAATTGGAATTCATTCGCGATTAAAGCATCCATCAATTATTGAACCATATACATTTTTTGAAGATGATAATTATGTATATTTAGTACTAGAATTGTGTCACAATGGTGAATTACAACGGTTTTTAAAAGCTCATTATCCAAAAGGTTTTCCTGAAGACCAAGCAGCAAAAATTATGAAACAAGTTGTACAGGGTTTATTGTATTTACATTCACATCAAATATTACATAGAGATATGTCTCTTGCTAATTTATTATTAACAAAAGATATGCAAGTTAAAATAGCTGATTTTGGTTTGGCAACACAATTAACAAGACCTGATGAGAAACATATGACAATGTGTGGTACGCCAAATTATATTTCACCAGAGGTGAGTTGAAATTTTATTTATTCATTTTTTTTCCTCTAATATTTTTTAACATTACTCAAAATTTTTATGTTAATTATTTAGGTTGCTACAAGATCGTCACACGGTTTGGAAGCCGATGTGTGGGGTTTAGGTTGTATGTTATACACTCTTTTAGTTGGTCAACCGCCATTTGATACAGACGCTGTTAAACGAACATTAGCGCTTGTTGTAATGGCAGATTATAAAATGCCCTCGCATTTATCTGACAATGCAAAAGATCTTATTGATCGTTTATTGAAGAAAAATCCACGAGATAGAATTAAATTACGAGAAATTCTTAAACATCCATTTATTACATCTATTGATAAACAACAACATTATCAGGTAAACATTTATTATTATATCTTTATTTAATCACTTTGTACATGGTATTTTAATTTATATCAATTTATTTATTTATTTATTTATACATACTATTGTTTTCTTTTTGTTTAATCAGGACAATGTCGTGTTGACCAGAGCCATTTCCGGAGATTTACAGGTTGATTCGGGTTTGGGCAGAACTTTGTCGTCACTTGGTCGCATGCCTCGACTTCGTTCACGTTCAGAAGAACGAATTTCGATGGCTCCACCACCAGGTTCACATTTTACTGCCCGAAGTGATCCAACGAACATTCGCATAAGTCGTAAAAATAATTATCCACAAAATAATTTTGATTATCGTGAAAACCCTACGGATTTTTATCACGAACAAACCTCTGTACTTTCGGGTATTCCACCACCGCCATTGAGTCGAATATTGTCGCAAGGATCACACCACACCGCTCACGATGACGCTCGTAAAGACAATGAACGGGAAATGAGCGATCGCAATAAGCGACACGAACAAGTAGTCATTAATCATCAATGTGTTAAAGAGGCTGAGGAAAATATAAAATTACAAATTCCGCCATTTAATTCTGAGAGACTTTTGCCAACGAGACATCGAACGAAAAATGCTGTTTTAACAATTTTAGAGAATGGCGAAGTGTGCATTGAATTTTTAAAAAAGAAAAATGGCAATTTGGTATGAATATTCTTGTGAATTAATTGATATTTATATTTATTTTCATTTGTATAATTTTATAATCAAGTTATTATTTTTTCAGGAACGAATTAGTGAAGTTTGTCGAATATCAAGTGATGGTTTACGTATTCTTTTATATAAACCAACGGATTCAAAAATAATTCGCGACGCACCACCACCAATTCCATCATGCGGTGCTGATAATATGTATTCATATGAAAATTTACCGTTGCGTCATCATCGAAAGTACCTATACGCCGCGCGATTTGTCAATCTTGTTAAAGCTAAAACACCAAAATTAACGTTATATACAATGCGGGGTAAATGTTTATTCATGGAGAATGGACCACATCCCGATTGCGAATTACACTTTTACAATGGCGTGAAGGTAAAATTCTTATTTGAAAATAATATAATTAATTTCTTACATTTATAGAATGAATATTTATTTAATTATTAATTTACAGGTGACTCGAGTTGATTCTGTTGTAAAAGTAACAGAACAAAATGGTATGGCGTCGTACACAGAAGAAAATATACCAGGCGATTTAGAAGTTTATTATGAGCATTATACTGAGTCGTATCAACGGTGTTTATTATTAGAATCAACTTTGGCTTCGTTGCAATCGGCCACTGGACACTCGTATTTTCCTGCAATTATTGGACGCAAGCCACCATCGGCTTTAAATAACACTCCTTGCTCACAAGGAAAAGAAAATATTCCACATACGACTAATAGTCCACCAGCTATGATGTCATTTGATGCCACATGCTCAGTCACTTCTGCGGTAACATCACGAACGAAAAAACCACTGTCTGTTCGTTCATCACATTATGGTTTTAATAAAGTCAATGTTCCGGGAGTTGGTGTTGCCACTCAATTGCCGTCGGGTGATGTTAAAATTAAATATAATGATGGTTGTTCATTAACAGTAAGTCCACAAAGTTGTGGCGGCGGAATATTATATGAAAATCCAGATGGAATGATTATAAAATATTTAAAAAATCATAATGTTGAAGTACCATCAGAGATTAGAGAAAAATTACAACATTTACCAACAATTATCAAGTACTTAGTACAGCCTCGTCATCGGAATATACGATAATTTCTTATTTTAATAATTTACTTATAAATGTATACATAATTTTAAGATGACAAATTCATTTTGTATAATATAAAAATTTATAAATTAAAGCAATTTATATGAAAGCATTTATATATTAGATAATATTCGAGATGTATAATAGCTCATAAATTGCTATTTTATTTGTTTTTAATTTTAAATACGATCAATTCAAGATGTATTTATATATCAAATAAAATATATCTTGTCTATTTGCGTTTCATCATTCATACATACAAAATTCAGAGAATAGCATGCATTATTGTTGTCAACATTGTTATTAACAACTGTAGATTCCATTTCATTTCATTGGCCTCGACCGAGAATTCTCTTTGTTATAGATTTTTCTCATTCACTACTCTGACATTTATTTTATCTGTTTTTTTTCACAGGCCTTTCACCTCATAATACAGAAACATACTATACCACTATGTAGTAGTACTACTACAAATTATTAAATCGACGGTTAAAAAAAAACTACGTCGTAATGCCCCGTTATAATACCATCCACCATTTTGAATTCATTCAAATAAAATCCTCAAGTGGCATAAGAATGATCTAATGCGGTTGAATTCATTCAAAATTATCTACATAAATCTGTATATTTACAAATAAAACATATCATAAGAATTAAATATCATCAACTATATATACATACATATATGTTATTGTGTCATGTACTACATTACATGAATTGTAACAAAAATTGAATAAATAAAAAAAAACTACATATTATAGACATAAAGGAAAAGTAATAAGTGAAAGAAAAGCAACCTGTTGTTATAGAGTAATGCTTGTGTATTTTCTAATTCAGCCTTACAAAATGGGTGTGTAATTGAAGTAATTAGGCGAGCGTGACGTGTCATCAACATATATAATTAATAAATGAATTTTGTATACGATGATATCATATAAAAGGCAATAACCTTTGTCCTTCAATTGCAATTTTAATTGATGAACAGTCATATTACAATTATTGAATATTATAGCTCAGTGTATCATTGTTGGTGTTCACATAACCTCAAATAACTACACGCACCTGTAAATCAACAACATTCAATAAATACAAAAACAAAAATGGGTAAATTCTTTATATTATATTATATTATGTTATATAATATTACATAGAAGATAATTATTGTGTTTAATAATGATTTTCACTCAATAAATTGAATATTTTTATTATTGGTTCAATTTATGATCGTTGATTCATGATCTAATCTTATCTTAACCTGATGACGATTGCGGTTTTGTGGACGTGTTGTATTAGTCACAAATCATTCGTCTATAACAAATGTTTTTCAAGTACATTTTACGTTTATAAGTGCTGGTTAATTTCGGTTTTATATAATACATAATAAATAAATATTTGGTGATTTTTAAACAATGACAACGACTAATAGTCGATTTAGAGATGACAATGATCATATGACAGTGATGATTCCATTGAAGAGACGTATCCGCAGTAATATTAGTGTTGATAGATACTCGGAGCAGAGTCTACATGATGTATATATTGATAAATCATGCAGTGAGTCTTCATGTTGCATTGATCATTAGATGAGATTGTTTTTCCTATTTTTATTGGCATAAATTAATTATGTATTGTCTTGATTATAAATCACTACTGTAATTGATATAGCATTTAAATTTACGATATTATTAAGGAAAATTTATCTAAATTTCAATGAAATGAAATTATTAATACATAGTATTATTAAATTAATATTTCAGAATTTTTTATCATTACTTTGATTTTGTCTTTTAGAGATTTTTTGTTGGTTTTTGATTATTATTTAATGGAAATAATATTTTTTTAGGGAGTGTATGGAATGATTGTATGGCCAGAGTGCCATATGCAACACTCATAGCTACGATAATGTGTTGCTTGGGTGTTGGAGTATTTTGTGGAACAATGTACAGAGGTGCTACTCTCACTGCACTGATGATGGACCAGGTATGCAATTATCAATTTTAAAAATTATTATTTAAATATTGTTAGTTATGTAAATTATGTGGATTTACGTGAATTTGTTTTGGATATTTTTTTATAGGTGTTTCATTTGAGATTGGGTTGGTTGGAAGCATTGCAATTGATTTTTGCAACAGTTGGTGCATGCATGGCTGCATTAGGATTCATGATTTTGTGCGTTGGTTGTTTGGCAACTGGTGCTACGAGACATAAAGTTTACCGAGCTTGGAGATCAAGAGTTGGTGGTCGCATTTCATGCGCTGTGGTAAATATATAAAAAAAATTTTTTATAAATAGATATATATTTAATACGACGTGTATTTTAATTTCATTCAATTTCTCTTTTTTTTTTTTTTTGTATTTTTAACGCAGTTTATGACAATCACTTATATTCTTCAAATAGCCTGGCTACTTATTTTTGCATTTTTGGTCATTATTACACTTATATTTACAATATTTTGGAACCTATGTGAAAAACCACGGGTTCAAAGCCTCGAAGATTGTATCAACTTTACACAATTCAGTGAGTAAAAGAAAAATTTATAATATTTATTATAATAAAGAAATATTTAATAATAAATATCTAAATTTATTTTACAGATTTCATGTTTCCAAGTAATACTAGAGATGATGATATGAAAATTTGTGGATCACAGGAGGTGAAGCTTTTTTGTAAGGATTACGTGGAAAAAGCTGAAACAATGTTTATTCTTGCAACTGCTGCATCAATGTTGGTTATTTTGAGTTTAATTCATTACTTAATGTGTTTGTCTGCGAATTATGCTCATATTCGTGATCATGAAAAGTTCCAAGAGCTTCAAGAATTACAATATTTACAAGATCCAGGTGACGGTGATTCACCGCAGCATGGTATGAGCACATTAAACTCTCATCATCGTAGTAAAGATCGTTTTTAGGATACAGCCCGCGAGATCTTCGCCATGAACCCCATTTAAATACATTATTAAATTTCTTTGGTGTCTGTGGAATATCAATTATTATCAATGAATTGAATAACGAATTAATTATTCACGTAATATATATCTAAGGAATCTCAAGTGCGCGTGCAAGATACATTTAATTATTTACATACTTTTGAAATTTTAAAAAGAAATAGTAATTATCGTACAAATAATAAAATTGTGCTAATTAATTCATCGTTGTGTAAATTTGGGGATTTTTCATTTAATTGAAGATCTTGCGGGTACTTTATGCCGTCCATTAATCTGTGACTGACTCTTTTATGAGTTCATAACAAAGTATTAGAAGAAAAAAAAAAGAATGAAAAGCAAATTTAATTAGCTTTTAAATTTAAACATATCTTCCAATTATAATTATTCATCGTTAAAATATTGTCGATTAATTTCAGGTTGATCTAAATTAATTAAGCTTTGAATTAAGCGAGTATTTATTAGGAAATTATTTCTTAATTTACTCATTATATTTTTGCGACTGTTTTATTATATTCATATTCAGGTTATTTTTTAATTTTGTATTTCTTGCATTCGTATAATTTTTTTTCGAGTTATTCTTCGTTTTTTTATATTTTTTTATTCATTGTAGAATAATTGTCTCAACTGAAACTCAAATAATTCAGTATGAGAATTTAAATAATAGTATAAGTTATAAAATTTATATTGTCAATTAAAAATTAGGAATGAAAAAAATATTTTATACGCATTTGATTGCGCAAAAAATTTTTATTTGTCAAGAAAGTACAAATTTTAATGGTTTATTTTTAGTTTTTCAAACTTTACATTCCTAAAATTCATCAACTATTGTTGCATGAGTATATTTACTACATATTATTAACATATATTAATATTATATACATAATAGTTTTGCACAGGAGAACGATAAACTCCCTTTATTTTTAAATGATTTGGACAAATCACTGCCCAATTTCCAAACCAATAAAATCCATTGGTTTCTAAAATTTTTCTTTTCAATACCAAATGGTCATAAAATATTTATTGGAAAATAATTCAAAAGAAATTATTGAAATTATAAATTTAGAGAAATTTATTAACATTTGGAATTATTCCTTAAAATGTTTTCAAAAGTATTATTCGCCGAATTTTATCTTTATATTCGCTCAAAATTTTTGATGAAAAGAGAAATAATTATATATATATACATACATTTATATATAAAACAATATAGATATATGATAATTATTATTATTACAACACATAAACAAATATATTAAATTTTTATGAGTGTTTGAAAAAGCTCGTTTGCATTAAAATTCATATAGTTCTCAAGAAAATGACAAATTTTTTTATTTTTAGCGCATTTAATAGTAATGTAAGTGAATTCGAAATGAATATCTCGTCAATAATGATTAAATTTATATTTATATTATAAAATGTTTAAAAAAAATTGTCAATACACTGATGACATCTTTGCGAATAAATATAAATTCTATCTAATAAATTTATCGAATTTTTGGAGTTCAATATTATGTATTAAAATTGATTGTACGTTTTATTATTAAAAAAAAAAAAATAAGCAAATTGAAAATACATTCCGGAGCAAATATGCCAATATATTAATTCTATACATAGTGAAAACTTTTATTGGCCTTATTTACAACTGACTTAATATTATGATGGTTATTATCATAATTATTATCGATAAAATTCGAAATATTGTTGAATTGATGTACGTCAATCGTCAGCAATTTGAAGATCAAGCTCTACATCAAGTGCATTCACCTCTTGAAGAGTATTGATGAACGTATATCGTGAAAATAACATGTATAACTTACGGAACCAAACATATTGTGACTTATGAGCACTCATTGCAGCCTAAAATTCAATTTAATAATAGAGAAAAATAATATCTATTATTTATTTGTTTATTATATAAAATATCTTACGCGAATAATTTGACGTTGTTCATAAGTGACCAAATACCAATAGGAAGACGTTAATAGACTGATTGGTAAATCCAAAAGTTGAACATATTTTCTTACAATGTTGACTGACTCAAGAGCATACAGCTTGCAATCTATAAATAAAAAATAAACATTAACCATAGCAATAAAATTTCTAACGAGAAAGGCAAAAAATCTTTTCGTTTGAAAATTGTTTTATTAGTTATAAATAAATTTTTACTAACAGGAAGGTACTTTTTTTTCTATGCACAATGAAGCAATTGCATAGAATAAGGATATATGATTTTTATGGCCGCTTACGCCATACTTATCAAAGGTAACTACTGCATTTATTTTATATATTTCTATATATTGCAAAATATGTTGTGCGACAACTTCGCCTGGCCATTGTACTTTAGGATCATCAGGTAACTCTGAATTCCTAAAAGAAAAATTAATCATATTTTACTTTTTATTATGTTCCATAAATATATTATATAAATTGATGAATTATTATAATGAAACATAAATAATTTTATTAATATCTTACATTATGATAGTTACGTTTCCTTCTGGTATTCCCATAATTTTAGCAGAAGACCATAATTCTTCTTTTCTTTCCTTATTTCCACCTACAAGCATACTTACATATATTGATAAATGCACCACCAGACACGACATCAATACCAGGATTTAAATGAAATAAATTTACATATACGTGTAGTATTAATCGTAGATATTATAAATAAATATTAATTAAATACCAGTTGTGAAACAGAGTAAATAGATGTTGGTCATTTTATTTTTTGTAAGCCAATAAATCATTGGTCCAAAAAACATGACTTCGTCGTCGGGATGGGCTGTAATAAGGAGTGTCCTTGATGGTGGTCCCGGTAATTGCCATGCTTTATGATTAACTCGCTTCAGTATGAAGTAGAGAAAAATGCAGACGAGTAGATATGCAATTGGTGTGACGATAAGTTGCCAAGAAATTTCTCGTACATACCACCACCACCATTGACCAATATCGTTTATTTGTTTGTTAATAAAGTCCGAAGACAATTCAAAATCCAGCATTATTTCTTTATTTTAGTATAAATAATCACTAATTACCCGGCCCCGTCATCGCTGATCAAGATTGGATCTTATATGATCACGGCGGCCGGGGGTTAAGACGTGGACAATCGAATCATCGGGAATTCGGATGTATGAGAGGTTATGTCATCATGGTAGACTAGATCGAATAAGAATAGATTGATAATGGACTATGGTGGTGGCGACCAATGGATAAGTTTGTAGATAAGAAGTCAGAATATTATTTAAACGACAAATTGAACAGCACTTGGACGTGTAATAAAATTTTTTATCACAATGGATAATTATTGATGAAAGATATAGGTGAGTGTTACTTTATCGCCATTCATGTTTGAATTATATATATTTTGCAATGAAATGGCGGTAAATGTAAGAACACAATCGATTTCATGTTCAGTATTATTATGTAATATTGTGTAATTTGTTAATAATTAATTGTTGAATAACATATTTAATAGCTGAAAAAAATGAAACATCAAGAACAGGAAATCGACATTTTTCGTGATACTTCTCTGCGATATTTGGGTATATATTGTTATTTATATATAAGCATAACCACAATCTTTTATCATAAACTTTATTCATATTATTAAAATTGTTCATTATATTTAATACTCATGACGGAAAGTTTAGATTTTGTTTCTAATCATTTTTTTTTTAGGTTATACAAATGAAGTGGGCGAAGCATTTCGAAGTACCGTACCTAAATCTGTTGTTTGGTTGAGCTATGTTATTGCTAGTGGTTATGTTATTGCTGATACAATACACAAAGGAAGAAAAGAGTATGAAGTTGGTAGAAAAATTACATTCAATTTTATATAGAATAATTTGCATTAATTATTGAATTAAATCATCATTTCTTTGAATTTTATTTACAGAAAGAGCTGACTGGTGTAAATAAGAACAAACGTGTTTTTCTCTCAGCATCTGATACATTGCTATGGCAAAGTTTTGCATCTGTGATAATTCCTGGGTTTGTTATTAATCGAATTTGTGCAAGTGTACGTTTCATGCAAAAAAAATCAACTATTCTGGCAATAAAGCATCCATTGATTTCAACTGCAATTGGCCTCATGGCAATTCCATTAATTATACATCCAATTGATTATGGTGTTGATCATGTAATGGACATTACATATAGACAATGGACAGGTTATCATCCACAAAAAGAAATGGAGAAATAACAAAAGTCCTTTCATTAAATAATAAATCAATATGTAGTGATAATACAAATTTAGGATTTAATTAATTGCCATTCATCAAAAATGAATTTGGCTTTGTTTTTTTTTTACATTCCAAATGTATATTTAATGCGCACCTGTTTGTTATTGCTCACAAAATAAAGTCTATATAATTTTTAGCAAATTTGCAGTTAATAAATCATAACTATTTTCATAATTTTTTTCTTTTTTTTATTACAAAATAACATTTAAAAAAGCATTTATTATTTTTTTTTACAGGTTAGTTATCGTAAGAGTTATCAGCAGGAATATTAGTTGGATTATCATTCGTAATGTGGCGCTACCAGTGAGTTTTAAAAATGTAACAAGCCGAAGTGGTGTAAGGGAAATAAATCCACGTTCGTAGCTCAGTCTGACTAGACACTATCCGGTTCTACTGGCTGACATATCACGCCTGCAATCGTATACATCTACTTCACTTGTCTGACGGTTGATTTAGTACAGTAGTTATATACCAGTGAGATATTTCATACAGCAAATGAAAGCATATCGACATTATTGCATGAGCTGTTATTGAATACTCTGCATATACAATAATCTCATATGTAATAAATGAAACGTACATACAGCGATATTAATAACGAAAATTCAATGTCAGAAATAATTAATTTACAAGGTAAATATAAAATAAAAAAATTTAATTATTTATTAGAAATTTTTGAAGAAAAATATATATAATAATTTAATGTATTAGATAATTAAAAATAAATTTAATACATGTTGATATATGTAATGATAATAATAAATTTTTTTTCTTGTATTTTTAAAAGGTCTGAATTATTATTTTTATTAGATGATGAATTAAAAATACAGAAATGGAGATTTTTTTCATACAAAAGTGCAACATATGAGTGTAACAAAAATAATAACACCAACACCCAATCATTTGAATACGCATAAAATTATTTTCAATTTTGATGTATGCGTGCATGTTGTGGCATCAGTTTTTGCGGCTTTATGTCGACCACAAAGCAATGGCGGATAATAACTATGCAACGCCTTTTCAAGGAGTCGAGTGAGTAGTGTGATTTTATTTTATTTCTGCAATTTTTTTTTTTAATTTAACTGTCTTTACATGCGTATTAAATTCACTCTGCCTATCAACATGAAATAATATCGCGGTATTGGTCAAAACTCCTGTACATATATGTATACAAATATACATTTGTATTTTCATTTTCAATTGTATATGATGTGGTTTTCATTTCAGGAATCACAACACAGCAGAAATTGCAAAAGCACAAAGGCATATTTATACATTCGCCACATATTTACTGCGAAGAAATTTTCCATATTTTTCTACATAACACAAATATTTATATATACACATAAATGTGATACCTCTCACTTTGTATATATGGTATATAAAAAATTACCTTTCTAAGATATTATAACATTAATACTGAATGAAATTATATCGTAAGAATTTATTGCCACACCCGTACAAAACTTTCATATGAAAAAAAAAAAAAATTATATCTTCAATTAAATTTTCCTTTCATTCAATAAAATAAAATTTCTCATTTTCTTCCATCAGATAATTATTAATAATAATTATACCTAAATTTATATAATTACAAGTAAATTATTAAATCATTCCAAGTAGTTTCATATTTCCAACTCTTTAAAACATATTTTACTTGTCAATTTTCTCTCAATTTCCCCATCAAATTATTTCCCAACATTTCTTCTTCTTCCTCTTCTTCTTCTCCATCTCCATCAATTAACACCTACAAACCTATCTCAAAACTATTACAAAAAAAAAATCCTAAATGAAATTCATTCCACTTTATCATATCACAAAATATTTTCATCAAACATTTTCCCATAGTTTTAAAATATTAAAAAAAATATAAATCTCTCCTTTTATACATAGATATTAATACGTCGTATCCACGTATACAAATTGGAAATAACCTGTGGCATTTTCTTGGCATATTCGTAAACATGGATACATACAAATAATATACAAATACATATACACCATTGGGAGTATAGAGACAATGGGAGAGTACTTATGTTGAATTTACTCGCACAGAGGGATCGATAGCTAACCAGTCACGAGGCGGCACCATCGGCAGCAGCCACCGCGTCCGTTTTGTGCTACCGCGAACGAACGGAAGCCGCGGCCCCCTACACACACTCCCCCTCCATTTCGTCCACCAGTTTCTTTTCCCACCTCTATCAATACCATATACATACATTCATATGTATATATCCATAAAAATGTATATGTATATAAATTTCTCTTCCCTTATAAGTGTATTGTGAATTTATATATTGCATGCCGATGCTTGGCGCGCACATTGCGCAGCCATTCCGCTGCCATCTCCCACAAATATCTTGGGGGGTGAATCCACGCCCAGCTCAACCAATCAACGTTACTCTTGCGGGGGTGCTCATTCCTTTGTGGGCGTGGCTTAATATATTGGATTGGTATTACACGGCCTACTGTGAGGGCCCACGATTGAACTTTAGGTGGGGTTCAAAGCCGCAGGTGCGGCCAGTTGGCTGGCGAACCTCGAGGCGAGTGTGTTGTTTTTAACCGGGATTTAAAGGCGCAATCGCGCGCCACAAAAACATATACACACATGATTACACGATTTATAAATTTGTTCTTTATATTGTATTTATTATTATTGGTAATTTTAATTTGTTATTAATAATCGCTGATGAGAAAGAAAAAGTAAATAATTTTTATTCGCTGGTGTTTTTTTATATTTTAATTATATATATCATTGTATTTAGGTGAATTATCAAATTGTCACGTGTTTATTATATTGTATTCGGTGGAATTTGATATTGGGATGAGAAGAAATTTTTAAGATTTGTTTATTTGTTTTTTATAAATAATTGTGAGTGATTCTTTAATTTTTTTTTCTTTTGGTTTTTCGTATTTATGAATATTTTTTTTTTTGTTTTTTGGGATATTGTGGTTAATTGTGCAACGAGGAATTGAAGGGTGGACTAAATTCATCGTGGATATATGTATATATAATTACGTATATATATATATATGTATAAATATTAGTTTGGAGAAAAGTACACAGGAAATTAAATGAAAATATTGTCAATATATTTATGAAATACGTGATGTTGCAAACGTTCCGTCGCATCGCGACGTGGCAGAATGGCATTTTAATAAATTTGCATCGCTGTTCAATATTTTCATGTTGATTATTAAATTATTAAGATATATAAATAAATAAATATATGTATTTTTTTTTTGTAATATGAATTGTGCGTAATTTGTTTGTGACAATAGTGAGTGAATGATAAATCATAAGTGATGTTTGCTAAAAAAGAAATATATAATAAAATAAATAAATAAAATTTATTTAAAAAAATCTATTGTGATTAATATTAAATAATTGTACGAAAGTACATTAATAATATCACAAATAAAAAATAACACATCGTAATCATTAAAAGGATCAAACAAATAAATAAAGTGTTTACAGTGAAAACTTATTAAAATTTATTATTATATTATTGAGCATTGATTTTTCATGAAAATCCTAATGCAAAAAGTGTAAGTGATAAAGTTGTAATTAAATGTAATAATACACACAAAAACAAATATAAATAATTAAATAAACATACATATATTTGAATGAATATATAAAAATAAAAAAAAATAAAATTTTTTTTTCCTTATAAATTTGATGTGTGTGATTAATATTAAAGAAGTGATATAAAAAAAAAGGTTAAAAGTGGGTGCGCTGGGGCCCGCGGGACCGTTCGAGCGGTACGGCCCAGTGGACGGTCGACGTGTCGTTGGTGGGCCCCTGACAGTTGAGAGAGTGGGGGCGGCCGCTGCCGCGACTGGGGAGGTGGAGGGGTACGGTGCCGCCGGGACCGGGGGAGGTGCCCCTGGTGTCGGCGCGAGCGGCACCCCCCGAATAAGGGAAGCCACCCTTGGGGGTCCTCGTTGCGCTCCCCTCGCTCTCACCCAGGCCCATAATATTGGTAAGATACCAATTAATAAATAATTATTTCATGTAAATCTCTATTTTAACTATTTAAAATATTCAAAAATTTTACTAATTAATTATATAATCCAACAAATTAAATAAAAATATAATCCATAATTAT
>JAQQBR010001832.1:7422165-7432953 GCA_030347285.1 Microctonus hyperodae | reverse complement strand
TATATATATATGTACATACACATATATGTAATATTTTCATACGTGTAATTATTATACAGCAATAATTGATGTCTCATCACACACGTGTTCATGAGTATGAGAATATTATTATCTCATTACATGAACAATAATTAAATTTGAAATATTACTAATACATTTTATTTTATATCTATAATTATATCTAAATAATATCAGCAAATGTCTAGAAAAAAAAACTATGATTTGTAGGAAGAAGCAAATATTGATGATAAAATATAACTTCAAGTCATAAGGATTAATTACAAAATTAATATTCAATTTTATCTCTTTGGATCGTTGTAATTTGAATCGATTTTTTATTTGTTCGGATTACATTAACTATATTTTCTTTCTTATATCTATTAATAAACTATCGTTTTTTGAGAGCAAATCACTCCAGTATATAAAATTTTAATTCACTATATACGAAAGAGATGAGTGAAGAAGATGCGCAGCTGGTTACAAACAGGAGACATTTGAAATAGAGGCGTGCGCTTGAAATAATCGTGACCCAAAGGCTTATATACCATCAGTAGCAGCAGTATAACCAGTCATTTTATTTCTTTATATTCCTCAAAAATATTACATCCTTATTTAAATTTTCTTCATCCAATTATCAGTTATTTATAATTATAAATGACAATAATTTATTATTTTTTTCCCATCGAAATTTATAGATAAATTAATGATATCAATTCATGATTATTAAATTGAAATATAAGTAAGAGAAAATAATAAAAATTATTCTCACTAAATTATGGCAATGTGCCATTAAATATATTAAAGAAAATTTATGTTTTAACAGCAATGAAATCTAGCCAATTTTATTTACACTGCGTAAACAATGATTTGGCATTTTGCGCCAAGTTTACAGAAATAAAAAAAAAATATTGCAATTTATTTCAAAGTCAATACAAAAATTTTTTTATTTAATTTTTCGTTTTCAATTCTTCATTAACAATCAAATGTTTTAATATACTCATGTTGAATTATTTATTTATCTATTTATTTATTTGAGATATACTTAAAAATAGTACTTACTTTTAATGTAACTTTAGTGAAAGCTGGCGCTTCATCAGTTGTTGGTTTAGATTCACGTCGTGAATTAAGTGTCCAAGGGGCAGCGGGCATCGGCAATGGATTGGGTCCATCCTTGACCCACGGTGGTCTGAATGTCGTTCGTTGGGGTTGCTGACCTCCCGCACCAGGCATCATATAACAAACACTTGGTTATCTCTTCTTTAAATATTTTATTCCTTTATTTCTTCCTACTTTCAGAAAATTATCAATTCACCTCCCTCAATTTCAATCTATATTATTTCAATATTGCTACTTTATCTCTTAATTATTTATTTATTATTTTTCTCAAGTTGATATTGAAGAAAATAAAAAATAAATATGTGTATGTTTATATTGAAGAAGAAATATTAATAATTTTTTTTTTGTTTTATAGATTTGATAAATTTATTATTAATGGCTGCACTTTTTGGATTGACACACTAGCATTCGTGGTTGCACATTTGTAGAGTGCAAGTTTGGCTTTTAAACACTTTCGTCGTAAACTCGATGAAGAGAGTGCGGGAAAATTTGTAAATTTTCTCTGTGGTCCGGGGAAAGATCAAGAGACCTCGATCATCCACCAGGGCTGTTACTGTGCCATCTCTCCCTACTACTCCCACAATATTTTCCCCTCTCATTGCGACGAAAAATTTTGATATTTTTGGATTATGACGTCATGAGACGAAGTGAACGAAAATAGCAGACTTTGAGTCTTCTAGGACGTTACTTGTATAAAGTCTCACTCTTTTTTCTCTTTTCTTCTTTCACTTATTTTGCATGATGAAGAATGTTCAGTATCTTGTATTTCACTTCATCATTTATTCATTTCTATTTTATTGTACTGTATACAAAATGTATGTTTACAGCAAATCGCTCAATGACGACAGAGAATTTTTTTTTTATTTTATTCGTATGATTGATATTGTTTGGATGTATATGTGGATTTGTAGCGCCATTTTTTTTTCTTGCTATGAATAAAATTGAAATTTCATAATGGTAATGTCGCTTACATTGCAGCGTACTAAAAATGAGACGAGTCATAAGATCAAATTTCAATACGTTGTTGAAAAATTTTATAGAGAATGAAAAAGAACAAAAAAAATTCTAAAATAATTTTGTTGTTGATTTATCAATGAAATATTAATTATTTGGATAAATTATCAGCTTTTATGTTAATTTTTTATTTGCAATTAATTGTCGATAAATAATTTTTTTAATTTTATTTATTTACTTTTAATATTTTGGTTTCAGGATAGGAAATTTAGCGGAGCGAAAGTATCAATTGGCAGCTCAAAAGCGCAGTGAAGCAGCAATAAAATTTGATTACTACAGTCAGGCAGCAAAATATTTTGAGCGTGAATGTGGAAAAGCAAAGCAATTTAATAATTGGAAAATTGATAATTTAAAATCAACGCATCAGGAAAATATTCGTAAAGCGGAGGAATTTCAAGCGCGTCAAAATCGTTTGCGAGAGCTGTTAACTAAAGAAGAAGAGGAATATAAAAAGCAATTCGATCAATTAAAATCAGCAAAAAAATTACCGAGAGAAAAAATAACTTTAGAGGAATTACGAAATCAATTGAAAGAAAAACGTGCTGAATACAGTCTTTATAATCCGAAAATTAATCGAAGAATTCAATCGTACTTTTGCTATCCAACTACTCCAGTATCTCGATCACCACTACGAGAATTAAATAATTCACATACAACAAAATCTCCTAAAATGAGTTTAGAAAATACAAATCTTCGTGAGGAATCAAATATCGACAGTGGATTTACAAATATGACAAGAGCGTCAAATGTTGATTACTCACATGTACGCGAAGACTTTGATGCGAGAGCCCTTGCAGCAAAGGAAAATCGATTTAATGCACAAGCATCAAATTTTGGAAATGATTACAACCCAAAGGATATTTATTATTCATCAGTGTCATCAAGACCACTATCAAAAAACCATCATTCAAACATAACTTACGGTAAACAAACTGTCATACGCGATAAACAAAATTTCCAGAGTTCTAATGAAAAATTCGCAGAAGAATATGAACGTGAAACTTTTGAAAAAAAAAACCACGATGAGTCTGGCAATGAAAAAAATTATGCAGATGAAGTTGATCAGTATGCAATCGAAAATGTTTCAGAATTAAATATGAAGGACAAAAATTATGAAGGTTCCCAAAAATCAAATGATGATGATGAAGAAGATCATTTAGCCATTCGAATAAATAATATACTTTCGGAAAATGTAAAAGAAATTAACATCAATAATGATTCTGAGTTGAAAAATATTGAGCCTAATTGTTCTACCAGTCATGTACGATATAATGATAGAAGCCGAAGTGAATTGATATTTTTATATCTCACTCATAAAGAATTGAAACGTAAAATTGCTGATCTTGAGATAAAAGAACAGCGTGCAAGTCTTAAAGGTCGTTGGGATGACGCATTGCGTTTACGTGATATGAAAAATCGTTTGGAATTGATGAGAGAAAAGGAACTTTATCAACGTGATGATTTACAAATTGATCTTGCAAGTAGAAAATCAGTAGTAGAAAGTATTGAACATCGTGAACGTGTGCTCGAGCAACGTGAAAAATCATGCACTGATTCAGAAATGTACAGGTAAATTATTTATTCAACTGCATTATTGTCATTATTAATTTTATATGGGGATAATTTTGTATATAAAGATTAATATTGAACCAAATAATCTTTGCGATAGTCGCGCATAACCAATGCCAAGGGTTCTTAAGCCAGTGTTGTAATATAATGATTCACTAGTGACACTTGGATAACATACATGTAAAAAATATTTGTGAATGTACAATACAAATATAAACACAGATACACAATTGTATTTAACTAGTGTCTTGTGCCAAAATTACTTTGTCACATCTTTATTCAGTGAATAAACATCAGAGTTTAGTGCTCGATTGTTTCTCAATGTTTCACTTAAAAATAAAATAGACAAATTCATTTATACAATTGTTTTCTATTTATAAAGATTTTTTATTTCTTTTATTATAAATGAAAGTTACTTATTTTCTATTAATATTTCTTTTTTATTACAGTGAGGATGCGAAACTCATGTGGAATAAGTGGGTAAAGGAAGACGCAAATGCATTTATCAGTGATGCTAAAGATCAAAGGGAAATGTTGTTGCAGCAATTGGAAGAAGAATGGCGTGGGTTGGCTGAAAATGATAAGCAAAGATTAACTCATACATATAATAATGTTATGACGGGTTCATCATTGCAAAATGAATTGAAGCTTATTGCAGAAAAGTTATCTGATTAAATGAATATATTAACCATGAGCTTGATAATTAATTATAATTTGATTATGACAAATATTATTGTCGATATATTCATATGATACAATACTGCTTGTTGTATTTGATTGCTTTAAGATTTATATTCATGTTTTGAAACAAATTTTCATACATTTTAATGGCTTTTTATATTGATGATAATATTAACTTTAATTATTATATATGTTCAGGTTAAATTTCTAACTATTAAAATACATAAAATGTTTATAATATTCACATCGATTGATGTATTATAATTATAAGAAAATTAATAAACAAAATTGATATTTAGAAAAATATTTATTGTAATAATATAATTACATCTTCTGTTGGTAAAGTAGAAATTGAATTAGAGTCCTCTGTTGTGAGAATTTTCAACAGTGTCGTAGAAAATTTAAAAAATAGACGCCACCAACGGTTTTTTTTTATATTTAATTTTTTTATATTTCATCGACAGTACTTGTGAGTTTATTTAAAATATTACTTTTGTTGTTAATTTTTAAATAACAATAATAATTATTTTTATTATTTCTCTGTTCTTTTATTGAAATATGAGATATTCAATTTTTATTTTTCGCTGTTTCTATTGATTTTTCTCATCAAAAATATAACAATTTTTTTTTAATATTTTTGTTTTCAGGGTGGGAAATCTCGCAGAGCGAAAGTATCAATTGGCAGCATAAAAGTGTGCAGTGAAAGCTACAATAAAATTTGATAACTACAAAAATATCAAAATATATTTAATAAAAGTGAAATAAAAGTGAGGAAATTTCATTGATTAATAAGTTTGAAATCAGAAGTGTCTCAATGAAATAATCGTGAGACAAATAAACGAATTTCAATTACTAAAAAAAAAGAAAAAAAAATTGACTGAACATATTTTTTTCAACAGTTGTAGAAACGGAAATTTATACGAGTATTCATAAAAAAATATTCAAAATTAAACACGTATGAAATATTGTCACTGCTAACTCCAAATCTATAACCTCAAAATGAGTTTTGAAAAAACAAATTATCGTGATGAATTGAATGCAGCTGATGAAATAATTAAAATGTCAAAGTCATCAGATAATTATGCAATGGAGCGTAATAATTTTGATGAACGTGCACAAGCATTCAAAGAAAATCGATCAAATGCATTAACATCAAATTTCAGCACTGATTATAATCCAAAAAATACGAATTATACATCAATATCAACACGACAATTATCACAAACTCATCATTCTAATATACATTATGGCAATCAAAAATTTTCTAATGTTAATGAAAAATTTGCTAAACGTTATTCACGTAAAAGTCTTGAAGGTACAAATGTTGGTTGTGCTGATTTTAGAGATAAATATTTATCAGATCAATCATCACGTGAAATCACTGATGATCAACAGAATGCTAATGATACAAATCCAGAAATTGAAGAAACAATTGATACCATTGATTCAAATAATCATCAGATTTATCCAAAAACACATGAAGATGACGAAAATAATTTGCTGCCTGAACTGGGTGAAATAAATTTACAGCAGCATGTAGAATCAGAAAAAATCGAGAATTCAGTATCAACTATTAATGATAATTATTCGTCTGAAGGATTATCGTACAATGATAAAACCCGTTCAGAATTAATATTTTTATATTTAACTCACAATGATTTAAAACGTAAAATTTCTGATCTTGAAGTGAGAGAACAGCGTGCAGCAACAAAAGGTCTTTGGGAAGATGCATTGCGTTTACGCGATATGAAAAATCGTTTAGAATTAATGAGAGAACGAGAAATTTATCAGCGTGATGATTTACATATTGATCCACAGACACGACAATTTGTTGTGGATAATATCGAAAAGCGTAAACAATTGTTGGAAAAACGTAAAAAATTATGTACCGATTCATGGATGTACAGGTAATAAATTTTATTACAAATTCTTATCATCATCCAATTTCTTGTTCATAATAAATATTAATTATTGTTGAATTATTTTGTATTCATTTTGTCAACAGTGAAGAAGCCAAGCTCACGTGGGACAAGTGGCTTGAGGAAGATAAAAAATCAATAATTATTGATGGCAATAATCAGAGGGAAAATTTATTGAAACAACTCGAAGAAGAATGGCGTGGATTAGCCGAATCTGATAAACAACGAATAACTCATACATACAACAACGTTATGACAGGTTCTTCATTGCAAAATGAATTGAAACTTATTGCTACAAACATTTTCCATTAAAAAATTCCAATTTTCCATTTAATATTCTCACCATTTAATTATTTATAAAGCATAAATAAAAATGGTAATCACATTTTGAGTTCATTTAAATTGAACTCGTTCACGTAATTTCACAGCATTTAAAATGCATTCCTATTTTTTTTTATTTAATTATAATATTTATTCATACAATTCAAGTATTTTTGTTGCATTCTTTAAAACATTCTGTTCAATAGATTATATGTGCCTTATCTTCCATTAACTGATTACATTTATTCCATCTAATTGTCAATTATTCAATAATTAATAATAGTATTACGACATTTGTACGCTTCTGTTTTATGATACATAATTAACGAACAAATTCTTAATAAAAACTTCAGATGAAATTTATTTGTACATTAAATTTCTAATAAATAAGAACAACTCTCTGAATAAATATAGAATTAAATATTAAATATCGTTTATCGGTAAAGCAGTGGAATATTAATATTAAACCCGAAGTTTCTGTTTCAGGTAAAAATCTCGCCCCAAAGATGACAGCACCACCAGCTAAATTGCGCGCAGTGAAAACAAAAATTGAAAATACAAATTCAACCTAAACCCCTTCAAACTAATTAACGTAAAATCCTCATCAAATTAGTCATAAAAATATACAATTAATCAATCACATTTCCAACACCGTTTCACCATTCATCTCCAAATAAAAAATAATTCTCAAAATAACATCAATAAAAATGAAGTATAAAATTTGGTAAAACAGCTTTTAAATATATTTCATACAATAATAAAAATTAACAATATCAAACTACTAATAATAAAATAAATCTGTGCATTAAAAATATAAAAAAATAATTAAAATTTTCAGATTTATTTTTCATGGTGATGAACTACATTGCCAGAGCTACCAGTCGGGGTGCGAAAATAAATCGTCACTGATGTGAGCATATTGATGATGGGTGAGCAGCAACAGCAGTAGTTGGAGCAACGCGAATCCTTTTGGTAACTACACATACACACACATATACAAACGTCAAAAGCCCCTGCAGGCGAAAACGATGGGACGGGGCGTGTGGCGTGCGTTCGTCATGTCCGGGACGTGTTATTAGCCATCAGTCGGGTTTCACCCGGGTCGCAACCGTTTCTATATACGTTATACTCTCCAAGCTACTTCCATTCTCCATAATTTTTTTTTTGTATTCCTACTCTTTTCCATACATAAAAACAAAACTTAATTCCTATATCTCTCTGTTCATTTTTTCTTCCTCTTTTATTTTTTTTTCCTTCAACTCAACTCTCATCTACACCACTTCTAGGTGTGTGCTGTTGGTGGTGCTTACGTAGTAAGGCAGTTTAATTAACATAGTTGGCGTGGCTGCATCCCTCATCTTCCTCTCCAGCCAGTCAAGTTTCACGGGCCATTGCGCGCTCCCAATCTCTCTATACACATATCCAACACATCAAAAGATGTGACAAGCATGTCTATTTTGCTTCCTCTTCATCATCATCATCATCATCTTTGTTTAAAGTTACCAATTCTCTCATATCCGTTTATTTTCTCATTCTATTACATTTTCATTTATAATTCAGTTGTCACTTTGAAATATCATAAAAATAAACCAACACATTTGACTTTTTTAATTACAATTCTTTTTTATTTTTTCAGGTTGTTTATGTACTGATACGACGGGAAAGTGAATTGTATTCTAGGAATGTTCAACGGTTGAAAGATCCACTGAGTAATTTGAAGCTGCTGTCAGTTCATGGTGGTATGGAATATCCGGAAGAGTAAATTAGCGAGTTCTCGCTGTTACTCTCACACACAGATATATAAATATATATCTGTATTTATATAAAGTATTGCTGAACGAGCATGGTATATAGAAGTATAGTAGGTCTATATAACTCTAAGCACGTGGGCAATTTTAGATGATGATGTCGAAGACATGATAGGATTAATAACAGCCATGTATTTATATACGTATAAAACATGAAGAGGCAAACGAGTAAGAGAGAAATTTTCTCTCGGGCTAATTTTTTTTTATTCATTTATTTTTATCACCTACACGTGCGAACATTTAAAAAAAATAAAGTACCATAATCAAAGATGATGTTGTGACAGGCACACAAACATATAGAGAATTAATCCTCGTCGTACTTATAATCTTAATCCTGAAAAAAAAGAAAAAAAAAAAAGAAAAAGAGTTATAAACCTCATGGGTAAAAATATAAGTAAAAAATAAATATATAATGAAACACAGTAACTAATAATTATTTATCAAATATAAATAAATAGGAAGGAACAAAAAAATTCTTCCACACAGAGAGAAATGTCAACATTTATTATATAGCATAATAAATATAGCCTGTGGCTTTTGTCGCGTGTCGCTCGTAAATTTTATCGAGTCGAAATATTTTTCTTTCTCTCCATTCACTATAACCAAACAGCTTTATATACACACGTATATACATATATTGATGTTATGTATATAAAATATATAAAGAGATGATGGTGACTGGACGTGCGGGGGCGTGTGTTCCGGGGGATGACGTCTAAAAATTTTACCATGTGTCTTGGTATTAATATAAATATATATGTATATATTTTTATGTATATAAAGACCGGATAGAGTTGTAGTGTTGACGGATTAGTTGTACAGTGAATGTGGGAGCCAATCCAATTCTGATGATTGTATATACATAATGGAAGAAATTTCACATAACGTTTTCATGGAAAATGCACGCGCCAATGAACGTGGGGTTGAGTTTTGTCAAGTGTGATGCCCATTTACCCACTCAAGGAAAGGCAATTAACACCGCATATGGCAGACATACATGTATATATACATGTAAATATATATGCTCAATCATTTTTGTAATGGAGAAGAGAAGAAAAAAATTAAGAAATAAAACATAGAAAAAATGATGTATAATAATGAGAAAAAAAAAATTCTATTCACGGTTTATCGCCTTCATGGTCGCACTAATTAACTTGATTAGATACATTTTCGAACTGATGTTTGACCATAAAGTTAACATCTATTTTCCGGTTAAATCGATTTCACACTAATTGGACTATTGGTTATTATTATATGTATGTATAATGTATATACATATTGTGTAATCTGTGATGTCTATCTGGATGTATAATAATGAAGTTAGGTGAAATTTCCATTTCTATTTATGATATATATATTTACTAGTTTGCAATTACTTACTCGGACATTTATTTACAAGAGTAATATGAAGTGAATTAATTATGAGGAACAATAGAAATAATTGATTAATTATTTTTGGTTTTATTATGGTGTATTTTGTGAAGTGAATTTTACAGAGCAATTGTAAAATGAATGACATCAGTAATTCCTGGTGATTAGTGCTAATATTAATGCAAATAAATAGATAGAAGGAAAAAAAATGTTACGTTTAGTGATAACGAGAATAAATTGTTTTTTTTTTTTTTTTGTAAAAGTTATAAGTACTAAAATCCAGCGGGAAAGTTTTTCTTTTATCAGATAAAGAGTTTTAATATATGTCTTTCTTGAGTATATATCGTAGATATAAAACATTTAACGGATTCATGTGAAGATATATAATATACAGATGTGTGTATATAGAAATAAATTCAGATAAATGTAAATGATTTTTTTTTATCTTATTATTAAGGGATTTTCTCATTGGGTTTTGCTATTTAGTTTGATATTCTGTGAATATAAATACATATAAATGTAGTATGGATATATGGAATAAATTGGTACATATGTATAAATATGTATATACGTATGTTTGTTTGATAGTCCTGTTTTTTTTTCTCCATATGACAAACTTTCATTTGTAATTTTTTCTTCTCTATTCTTTCTATTTTATCTTTCGTTATTACACACAATTTGCCAAAGAATTTTCCGACTTTTATGAACAATAAAAGTCACGATTGGTTCGATTAAATAATTATATATTGTCGTGATAAATTCATTTCATGTTCTGGAACGACCTCCCAGAATTACAAAAAATACTAATAAAAATAAAATATAACATCACATACATACATTGTATAATTTTTCTTTTTTTTCCAAAGCTTTTACATTTCTACAAATAATTATAATATATCTCCTCTTTGCATTCATCACATCACAAACATGACAATTATTCACAATATGTAAATTATCACTATACATTTACCTAATAAAAATAAAAACCC
>JAQQBR010001832.1:7400768-7413418 GCA_030347285.1 Microctonus hyperodae | reverse complement strand
ACAACACTATATTACTATTATTAATTATTATTATATTAAACAAATAAATATTAAATGTTATTAATTATTAATATTACAAATTTGACATTTTTATTAAAGGGACAAAGCAGTAAATGCAAAGAAAGAAAGGTATGCATTGAAGGAACAAATTAAACAACATCAAAAATTGCTTAAAGAGGAAAAGAAAAAATTCAAATCCCTTCAAAAAGAAGTTGATAAAATGGCAAAATTGATGGCTGATACAGATGAAGAGGAAGAGGATGAAGATGATGATGAAGAAGAAGAGGAAGAGGAAACTGAATCTGAAGATGATTCTGAATCTGAAGAATCTGAAGAAGAAGAATCAGAGAGTGATGATGAAGATGACGAGCTTGAAGATCGTAAACGTAAACTCGAGGTAACATTTTATAAAAAGAATTCTTCAGAAAATAATATAAAGTACAAAATTAATTATTAATCTATTGTCATTTGTTTATAGGTAATTGCGAAGAAAAACGAAGGACGTGTGGCGTCATTGAAGAAGGGAAATTATTTATTCAAAGCTCAAGTTGATCGATTGAAAGATGATTTAGCAAAACAACGTGAGGACAGTCTTTCACTCCAAGAGGATCTTGATTCAGTTCTAGCTGAATTAGGTTAATTTATGCAATACAAATTAAACTACATACAAACAATAGTTGCAACAAACAAACAAAAATACAATTAATCACATAAACATAATCATTATTACACTCAAGTTATTTCAATACATATAAAATAAAAGAAACATCAAACAAACCAAGCAAAAATATCAATAAATTATTAATAAATGTCGCAAAAGTGGCAACCAAAAACCCAACGTAATTATCGAAAAAAATAATATTAAAAGCACTGTGAAATTGTTGTTAATTAAGCAATTATTTCTTTTATTTAACTAAAAGATTATGTGCAATTTTTCGATTTTGCTATTAGAATGTAAGATATTTTTTAATAAATACAGTTATTGGCAGATTGATGTTGATAGTATTGTAGATTCTTGTAGGTTAGGATCCCGTTTCTTTTTAATTTTTTTATAAATAAAAACTTACATTATTTGTAGTGAATGTATAGATAGCTTGTTCACAATGTAATGAGAATTTATCAAACGTAGAATGATATTTGATAATGCGACACGTAAATTATTAACACACCCAACTTTGTTTACTGTGACGACTGCGCATTGTACAATAATAAAGTTGCGGCTTGCTGCTGATTAGCTGATTTTCCATTATGGAGGGCAGAGAGGAGGTACTCTCTATTTTCCTCTCAGTCCTCTTCAATCCAATCTCCATATATATTTTCCATGCTAAATCATTTGCCTGTCCGCCATTATGTTTGCCTGCGCCATCTGTTCTTTTACAAATGCGCGCGAAAATTTAATTTCCAAACGCTGCTGCTAATTCGCATGCTGTATATTTGACATAAATTTAAAACGATTGTATCATTTTTTATAATGAATGATCTATTAAAAAGATAAATGTTGTTGTTAAATATAATATGTGCTTGTGTTGTTAAATATTTAAATTTTACTCTGAGATTTTAAAGTTTTAAAATATTTCTATAAAACGCGTTTATTAATTTATTATTAAATACTAAATAATTATTATATAAATGAATTCTTTGCCGAGAGAAATAAAAAAATCAATATTCATGTCTTTAATTTTGTCAAAATTTATATTGTCAATTAATTGCATAAGTGAACTGAAAAAAAAAATTTATTCAAGTAACTAAATTCATTCAATTGATTATATATATTGCAAATTATTCAATGAATTGAATTTTATTAATTGAAATTGTAAAAAATTTTTTTTTCAGTCAACATAAAAATATCGCATGTGTAAATACCAATTTTATGATATTTTACAATTGTTTCGTCATTTTTTAAGATGACATGTTTATAAATTTTACATTTGAAATAATATTATTATCATATATAAATACATGTGTGTGTATATATGGTTATAAGAAACAATGAAGAAATAATTAATTACATAAATGTAAACTATTGTTCAATTGTAATATTTTCTGGTGTATTCAGTCGTATCATTCAATTATAGATGACAATCGTTATTTATTTAAACGAAAAATAATCAAATAAAAAGTTTTTGTTCCTCTCATAATCTCAAATTATTAATCTTAATTATTTATCACTGACAATGATTTGAAATTAATTATAAATAAAAACATATATGCTAATACTTTTGACTATTAATAGAAGCAATTAATTTTTTATAATTGTTCACCCGTGGCAAATATTGAGCATAAATTTAATTATGCAACATTTGCATATTTTTCTATTTTTTTTTTAGTTTTTCATTTAGTTTGGCAATATATACAAGTTGCTCTGATTGCGATAATTATTTGTAGCAATTTATTTAAAATAATTTTTGTATCGGTGCGATAGTGAAAAAGCCAAAAAATTATTCGTTCACTTTTCAAATTTTGTTATATGAAACCTTAAAGTATATTTACAACTATAACACTTGTTTAAAATAACCTACATTATATGTTAATAAAATAATTGCTATCAATTGCAAAATACTAAAATTAAATTACACTTCTAGAAATTTATTAATAATAATATACTAAATTTATAAATGTATCGTGTACATATAAATTCATTTCGTTTCTCTTTATTTTTTTTCATGGTTGCTTCTATTTTCGTCTAATTTATTTATAAATTAATTAGTGTGTATATAATTAGGGCATTGCACGATAATAATTAATAAGCATGTACAAATCGTTGCCAAGAAAGAAAAAGAAATTTGATTCTAATTACGTTTAATGCCCTTCATAATTTCATCTTTCGCATTTAACAAAAAAAAATTAATATAAACAATCTGAATAATGACGATCTATGACAATAATTATTTTACTTTCTCACAATGCATAATTGTTAATATATGAATTCGAAACGAAAATAGGTGTACGATCAATTTATCATTTGAATAAAAAATTTTACGTGAATCAATGAATGAGGAAGACGATATTAAATACAAATATTTGATTTAAAAATATACAAAAAAAAAAGGGAACAAAAATGAAAGCCAAATAATTATATAGGATACAAAAAGTAACCTAATAAAAATATACATTTAGATTTGTGATTACATTGAACAAAAACTTGAAAAAAACGAAGAGGAAAAATTGGTAATAATTGCACATTTTAGCTGCTGAAGTATTTGACGTGAAATACACTTGATAATTATTCATTAATCAAGATCCACACAATAATATAAAATAAATAACGGCATTTTATGATTTATGCGAAATATTACAGAAGCATTTAATTAATTCGTCTATATTTTTCATATTCGATTGAATTCAATATTGACAAAAAAAAAAAAAGAAGAGAAATCAACGTTCATCGTTGATAAAAAATTATTCGTGCATTGATTTTCATACTTTACATCTTTTCCATCAATTTCGATTCTCTTTAAAGTTCTCCATTTTCTTCTCAGATAAATATGCACAATATTCCAGGTACAACATAACAGCTCACATAATGATTCAAATTATTCATTTCACGTACTCTTTCCTTGGCCCTTTGTTTTTTTTTCCTCAACGAGCTTAACGTCCGTCACATGTAAATTATGAATACTCCGCGCGGCAAATTTAATAACACTCTGAGTTGATACCTGAGTTGTGTGTCGTAAATCTAGACGTTTCAAAGCTTTACAACTTGTCAAATGATCTAATGTATTCTCAGTCAATAACCGACACTCTGATAAATTTAATGATACAAGATTTGTAACAGCCATCGCTGGTGGTGTTGCTATTTGCGCTACACCTGCGTCAGTAATACGGCCACACGATGACAAATCGAGATTTTCTAAATATGGCAAATGTTGAGCGATATAACGCAATGCAACGTCAGTTATATCACAACCCGCAAGTAATAAATGTTTTAAATGTTTCAATCTTGATGTTTTGTCAATTAATCCAGGCCGTGAATCCGTTGGTGGACTCAATAATTCACGTAAGCTTGAATCATTCAAACCCGACACATAACTAAGATCTAATTTGATTAATGGTGGGCATGTACATGTTCTCAGTGCACAAACACCTGCCCATGCACATCCTTGCAATGATAAATAACGTAATTGCGACAATCTACAAAGTAACCATGCCAATTGACGTTTGGTAACATTAGTCCAGTCTAAACATAAATTTTCAGGTTGGCGCCGTACAATCCCAGTCAAATGTGATGCTGCCAAGTGTGCACGTGTCAAATCCATACGTCGCCATAAGCTTGGATCAATACTGTAACGTGCCCATGTCCGACAAACAACTGCTACTGACGCCAAGTCCTTAGGATTCAAATATTTGAATACGCTAAGTAAAACTGTTCGATCGTATGCTAGAGACTGACCGTTGTTGTCTGTTCGTTGTATAAGTGGTAATTGAACTGGTCGCACAACAACATGAGGTCGTTTGAGTGATTTATTTGTGGAGCCAGTTAATTGCGCTGCCAATTGAGATCTCAATGCGGTCCGTTGATCACCTTCAGCTGGCTCACGATCATTCCATGTCTGTAATTATTATAATATCACAACTATTAAAAGCGGGAAGACAATTATGACATTAAAGTTGTAATAAATCACCTCAGCAGGTTCAGGTCTTGGACGTTTACTCGGTGTCATTGCTCGTTCAGAGTCTGTTGTTGGTGCTGATGACGCAGCACTTGAAACTGACACCTTACGCGTTCGTGTTTTGGCTTGTCGCGACCGATGATCAACGTTACGACCACTCTGCAAACAACCTGGACATTCCCAGCTATTTGGTACATCGTCGCTCACAACCATTTTTTGTACGTCAACGCCAACACACTCGGGATGAACGATGTCATAGCAAATTGAACATTCCATTAAATTTGACGGTGTTCCGGGAATTGGTTTACCTGCAAAAAAATTTCGTTCAAATTATTTAGCCTTTGTAATGATAAAAAAATTAATTGTGTTTAATTTTTTTAAGTACCCATCAGTGGCGCGGGTTGTTGTCCCCAACCGTCAAGTTGACAAATTTTACATGCCGCAGTGACAGGCAACATTGGTCTGAGACACTGTCTTGTCATACATGTTTGTTTAGCTCTACCACTACCACCAAATTTCACCATGTCCTGACAATAAACACACTCACCACAATCCTGTCGTGTACAAGCCTCGCATCTTTTGCATCGCGTGCGTCTCCTACGTGGCACTGATGACTTCACTTCAGACTTCGGGATCTTTGGATAGTACTTTTTCGGTAATCTGAGACGTTCCTGAGTGAAGCAAAAAATATTAATTACGAACATCAACATTATAAAAATATATTTTAATGAAAACAACAAATATTTACTCGTTCTGCAATGGTAAGTGGTGGCGGTGCTGGTAAAATTGGACGGCCCGTAACAGCTGCATCAGGATTATCATGCCGATGTTGCTCCACAAGACCTCTAACGTCATGTATCAATGCTACTGGATCGCGAATCAATTCAGGAACATTTTTTTTCGTTGATGGTAACGAATGTAAATACATCACAATAGATTTTAATCCATGTAATTCAAATGGAGTTAAATGTTGATGAGTTTGCGGTGGTGTTACAATATGTTGACGTTGATTTTCAGCGATATCCAAGTGGCTTCGACCCAATAGTACATGAACATAACGCTCCAAAACATACCAAAGCATTTCAGTGAAAAATGGATAGCGAAATTTCTGTGGTACTTTAGTGTGTTCCTCAACTTGTGCAACTTTTAATTGTTTTTCAATGCCAAAACTGTGCAAAAAATTTCCACCAAATACTAGTGAATCATCCGGAGTATAAACAGCATGAATCCAACCAGTTGGTATGAATAATGTCATTCCTGCATTGAGACAAATACGCCCACAGCGATCTACCATATCACCAAAAAATACATCTGATTGTTTTCCACTTAAAACCCATTCTTGATATGCTGCCAAATTTTTTTCCGTTGGTGGTATTAACCAGAATATTTTTCTTCCTCTTAATATATGATACCAAACACTAGTACCACCAAAATCCACATGATAATCGGTATAACAACCTTTCACTGACATTAAACAATACAATTTAACTTTTGGATACATCATATCACCTAATATATTCGTTGATTCTGTTTGAGCTTCAATTAAATGTCGAGGCCAAACTGTATCAACCCAATCGATTTGTCGTACTATGGTAGGTGATTGTACATAATTTTCCAATTTCGTATGACTAAATTCCAATGATATTACATTAAGCAATCTTTCCTTTTCAGGCTCTTCATAATATTTTTGCCAGTCTTTCATTGTCATTTCTTCATTTTTTTGTGTATCAACGTCCATTACTTCCAATACTCTTTTTGATCCTAAATAAAACACAAATAATATTGACACCATATAAATATTGAACTCATGTATAATCCATTGTATATTAATATTGTAGATAATTACCAACACATGTTCTAACATCATTGACGGAGAAATTTGAACTTGGTACTCTTATACCAAGACCAGCACAGTCTCTAAAGAGTAATGGAATACTCAAACCATATTTTTGAAGATAAGCTAAATTTAATTCAGGTCCAGTCATTTCTCTAAATAGTCCAGCAAAATGCTTTAAGTCATATCGTTCACATTCAATTTTTTCATCCAATTGAAATGTTCTTTTGCCCTCAATTTCTTCGTCTCCATATGTGAAATCATCTGTATAAAGTTTTCTCGTACGTTCTCTCTAAAATAATTAAATGTATTACAATTATTAATCTACATAATTCATATTAGTTTTATAATTTATTGTTGACAATAAACTTTATTCATTGTCGGCTTTTATTTTTTTTTTTCGGCCATTTGTTTACCAATTGACGCCGCCTAGGCAGAGGAGTGGTGTCATCGGCCATTGCGAGCACGCTGTCTGATCACGTATCACCTTTATTTTTTCAGAAATTCGATTAATTCACACTTTTTCAACGGGAAAATCACGGTAATATCAAACAAAAGTTATTTTTTGTCTAGAAATTACATGTCACATTGAAATAACGTGAAACTAATGAGAAATTCAACGTGATTATTTGCTCTCACCCAAAACACAGGCAAACTCCATCGCCATTTTGATGCAGTGATAAATTATAGCCAATCTACAACTCGCAAATTTTACTATTCCAACAGTATCTAGAGACGTTTATTTTTTTTTATTTCTGATGAGGTTATGCTGTATGGATGGCGCTAAATATTTGAAATTGTTTAATCAATAATGGCATATAATGAATATACATTAATAAATCTATCAAAACTATCTGCCAATTTTATAAGAGTGTCGAGAATTTATTAAAAATATCTTTGTTTTTATATAACTACTTTTAGATAGGATATTTGGAGGTTATGTTGGCAAAGAATAAAAATCCTAAAAAATTAGTTCATAGAGCAAATGTTACAGACGATGCTCAAAAAGCAATTTCAGAATATTTTTATTCGAAAGCAGCGGATCGAAATATCAAGTAATAAATTAAATAACATAATAATAATATATTTATTCAATATTAATTCATAATGTTAATTTTCAGTCATAACCTATAATATTAATTTATAATACTAATTCATAATATTAATTAATAATAATTTATAATAATAATTTAGAATATTAATTTATAATAATAATTTATAATTATAATTTAGAATATTAATTCAAAATATTAATTTATAATATTAAATCATAATATTAATTTATAATAATGTTTGACAGAAAATATCCTGAATGGGATGTGGCGAGAACTGACCCACAAATAAAATTACTTAAAGCTCGAAGAGAGTTATTACAAGCTCAAGATGAGCTTGATGCTAAACGTACAGAGTATAATGAGAAACGCCAGTACATGGATCAACAATGGGCGGAATTAAGACGTAAGCAAGAATCACTCCGTGAATCCTTCATAAAATTTGATAAATTTGTCAGGGAAAATCGTGAGAAACGTGAACGTGCTGAACTAAAATTAAATGAACAGAAAGAACGACAAACAAAAATTACCGAAGAAGTAAATAGGAATTCTTCTTTGTAAATAAATAGAAAAAAAAACAAATGAGATGTATTATAATTGTTATTTGTTTACTGCAGATACGATTTTTAGAATTAAAACTCGAAGCCACAGTTATGGTACGTGATAAAATGAAGAGATACGTAAATGAATATAAAAAAGTACAAAATTATTTAGAATTAGTGGTGAAAGAAACAGATGAATTTCAATCGATCAATGAAATTTTCAATCGCTATGAGAGCTTGATGGAAGCGAGAAAAGCTTTGGCTGATCATCAAAATAAAGCTCTTCAAAAAGTAGAAAAAATCGGCACTAATATGGTATAATTATAATATTAATTATCAATCGTTATCACTAATAATATTATTAATATTAATTGAAATAATTATTCCTAAATTTTATTTTTTTTTCTACATTCAGCAACGTATGATCGAGGAACGAGAACAAAAATTAATGAGTCTAAATAATAAATTAGCGACACTTCAAACCAAATACGATCGCATTAAAGGTGAAACTTTAAAATGGGAAAATGTTGTGTCGCGAATAAAATCAACAGCAGCTGATAAAAATTTAGAATTAACACAAATAAAATTATCATGTTGGAATTTATATCAACAAATATGCAAACGAAAGGGAATACCATTAGAATTTTCTAAAGATGATATAGAAAATCAATTAGTTTATATTAAAAGAACAATAACCGAACTCAAACGCATTGTTAAAGTTGCGAAAAAACAAACAATGAAAGAAAAAAAAAATACACGACCTCTATCAGTTACCTAAACAATTAATAATTGATTAATTAATTAATGTGAGGTTTTTATAATTTTATTCATACGTGATAATATTTGATAACTCTATAAAAAATAATTAATATAAAAAATTGAAATGAAAAATAGTTGAATTAATTTGCGGAAGATAAAATTTAATCGTTTAAAAAAAAAACGTTAAATAGACTTTTGTATTTTCTCAGCTCGTTTCATCTCAAGCACTTTATTATTCCCATGAAACGTGGGAACGTTCTTGCACTTCGTTGCGCTTCAAATATATCCAATGAATAAATGATTTTCATCTCATTATCATATATCAGCTCAACTTATTGTCAATATTAATCATTATTGATAACGTTTATGTATAATTCTTCTTGCAGCAGGTAAATGGCAGCCCGAAACATTGTGTAGGATCTCAGAAAAGTCATTCGATGAATTAATTTGAAGCAGTTCACGTTTAATTGTATCTCGTGATGATAATGGAACGTCCAAACCTTCAGTTACAGATTGCAGAACTTCTTTCTCTACACATCTATAAGTGGAAAGTTAAAATAAAAGAGAAATTTTTTATGATGAATGATAAATAGGACAATTAAAAAAAAAAAAGATAAAGATGAGGAAATATTTATAGGATTAATGATGGAAATATTTACAGGACACAGGGTTGGGTTGGTGCAATTTCAGATAACTCAGGAATTTTTAGTTTAGGTTTTTTCTCTTCGTCAAGTCGGACAATTTCAGATTCTCCAGTAATATCATTCCAATGTACTTTGTTAAACATTTCAGTTATTCTTTTTTCAATTAATCCCAAATAAAGCATTACATTATTGATTGTAACGTTTGCATTGTCGCCAAGCAAATCTAATATCGATGAATTGTCACAACCAATTGTATGAAAGAGAGTATTTATACCTTCAAGTAATTTTTCAATCACCTCGTTGCACTGCAAAATTAAATAAATAAAAATGTTGAATTTTATATTTTATTCATAGAGAAAAAGGTGATTATAAATGATAATTAATTTAATTACCTCTGTGAAATTTTCTTCAGCAGCCGTAGCTTTTTGCGTTTGTTCCTCTAATTGTTTCGCAAGTTTTTCAAGAGTCTCAGTTTGTTGATCGCCCCGGTGAATATTTAATGCTCGCGCCTTGTCGATTTCATCCCGCAATTGTGCAACACGTATTTGTAGCCCTTCTAATTCATCATTGAGCTCATTAACATAATTGAATAGTGCGAAATTTTCCTCTTCTTGTTTAAGAAAATGCGCCGTAAGTTTGTCAATATTATCCTCTCCTTCATAAACAATTAGAAGAAACAAATAAAAATTATAATTAAATAAAGCAAAAATATTTCTTTGTATATAAAAATTAATGATTTTTTGCAATCCTAACCGGTAAATTGTTTAATTAAATTTAATATTTCTGTATAACTATCAATTTTATTTTGCATTTCTTCGCGTTTAGTTCGGAGATCAGCTTCTTTTTTCGCATTAAGATGTGCGGTTTCACGATATTGTCCTTTAATACCAAGAAATTCTTGTAATTTCAATTCATTATCAAGTGTACGTTGTAATTCACACATTTCCGAAGTATGTGCCTTTAAATCTCTCGTTCCTCTATAATAAAAATAAATGAATAATTTAATTAAAATTAATAATAAAAATATATCACAGATATATTATTATTTGTGTATATATTTATACCGCTCTTTCAATGCATGAATTTTATTAAGCTCTTCGTCACGCTGATTAAATGTAATCGTTGCCTGTTCGATAAGATCATTAATAACTGATTTGCCAGTATTCAATTGTCCAATCATTTTTGCCCATAGAATATTAAATTGTGAACGTTCTTTAAGTAAACTATCAATTTTCGAACGTAATTTAGCATTTTCACCCACTACAACATTAAATCTTTTTGTTGCAACGTCTAAACGATTTTCCAAAATAGAAATCATACGATTATGTTTATCAGTAGTATCTTTCGATTGTGAATCCGTTTGTATTTTCATTTTTAAACTCGTCACCTCCTTTGATACTTTAATTATTTGCTCCTGTAATTCATGAATTTGTTGTCGTTCATTTTTAATCATTTCAATATATTTTGTACGTTTTTTAAGAAAGCATTTCAATGTCTCATCCATTGCCACATCTTTTCGTGAATTTGACTGAGATTTTGATGTCTTTATTGACAATAATAATTCAGCTTTTTCATATTCAAGACGCTCAATCATATTTTGTTGATTTCTTAATTGTAATCGTGCTTTTTCTGAATAAGTAACACGATCATTTTCCATTATTCGATATTGTCGTTTTAATCGTGATAATTCTGCCTCTGCCATTGTTTCCATTTCCAATTCATCTTGAACTGGTTGCTGTTTGTATGCCATTTCAATAATTTACAATTGCCTTATCAATTTGTCTTTGAATTGATTTATTAATCGAAAATATCTGCAATGAAACAAATGAAATTAATAAGGAAAAAACAGAAAGTAAAAGAGGGTGAAAATTTTAACGGTATTATAACAAAGTATAGTGACCGACTTGTCCGTTGATGCCGATATTCCTGGAAGAATATAAAATAAATATACTTCCTCATTGAGCAACATCACGAGACACTACTCATCGTGTTATTTTCCCGGAAATGCATAATGCCAGATGCAACTTTAAATGACATCGAAGAGGAGAATTTTCTTGTTCACTTCAAAATAAAATTATAACATCTGCTGGATACTACCCCACCCGCACGAGCTTGTTGAAAACACATCTGGCCTGATATGACGCGTGCACATATTCATCCGGTTGCCAAGGGCACATACTCCAAAACACAATTGAAACTATGGCGATTATACGAACACAATAATATAAAAAATACACATATCTTTACATCTATTAAATAAAACAATATTAATTCCTTCCCGCCATTATGTAGATGTCGCTATAAGTCCAATGAAAATTATCAACAAAATATATTTAATTTGAATTATTTTACGTTACATTAAAGATAATTTATAGGTTAAACATTCAATTTACATAATCGATAAATTTTTCTTATATATTTTATTTATTAACAATTAACAAACTACTCCAGTAATAGTATCAACGTAAATATGTGAATATTTATAATTAGTTTAAATAAAAACGAAATATATCATTTAAATATAAATTTTATACAATCTGAAATGAGCTGCACATGCGGAAATTTCATCAAATAAAATTTTACTGATATTTAAAATATACATATAAAATATATACATAAATTACGCAGTAATTTTTGCAGTGTAAGGAATTTAATCAGGTGATATAAAGTTCACCTGATGGTTTTGCACACTCTGTCTGAATTAATATGTATGCATACGACGTTTAGACGAGAAAAAATGGCGAGCGGTGGTAGCCACAACATAACCTATAAAAATATCTCCAGACGTGAAATAGTAAAGACTCGTAATATTAAATAACGAAGAACTCTCAAGTGTCCACGGCCGTTAGCGAGTTGTGTCGATTGTCAAAGAGTGGTGGGATAAATAAGTCTGTTTCTCTAGTCTATAACTCTGTTCTTTTATTGTAAAAAAAAAAAGGAGTGGGAGTTGCAAGAGAGATAGACAGAGAAAGAAACACCACAGGTATAATATTTCCTACATACAAACAGGTAACAGCGCACAAAAGTCTGTGATGGCTCCGTCATCCGTGTGAGTTCGCCGTTTGTCGTTTGAGTCACTCCGAGTCGGTCATTTAGATCCGGTATTGTAAAAATGTAAAGAGTAAAGACACTAAAAACCCCTGAGGGCACTAATCAACAGTTAATTGAAAAACAAAAAAAAATGTTGATAAAAATTATATATATATATA
>JAQQBR010001832.1:7361523-7392278 GCA_030347285.1 Microctonus hyperodae | reverse complement strand
TGAATATATATATTTAATTTGAGAATATAATTGTCACTTTATATTTTTATTTTATCCAAATAATATAAATATATTTTATAAAAAATCAATTTTTATCATCAAAATTCATTTCATATTTTCACTTTAATGTCAGATTTAATTTCGATAATTTATCTTTATAATATTCTTTATTATTTTGTATGGATTAAATTTTAATTTTAATATTATAATTAATACATCGAGTGAACAGATATTAATTGTAGAAAAAGTGTTGACAAAATATATTAACCAATGACTGTGTATGATAGAAATATATTTAGTAGACATTATTATTGCCTTTCCCCACGCGGAATATGGAAAAAAAAAATGAAATAAAATAAAATCGACAAACTGTATTTTTTTCTGTCGACAATTGGTCGATGAGTAACCAGGGGATACCAAGGCCGTCTTGTATATATTTATATATGTAGTATATATGTACAGTATAATACATCTGGTTCGATAAAATTCACGTTTTTTCCCCGTCTTATACATGTGTATATATACATATAGATAAGTATTAACAAACACACACCCACGCACTTTGAGTAATTATTATTATTTCATCAAAATTATAAAAATTGCTTTGAATATATTGAGAATAAATTTTTTTTTCTATTTCAATTTGTATCCTTGAAAGAAAGAGAATATTACATCGAATTTTTTTATTTATTTATTTATTTATTTATACAAATATCTATGTATACATGAGTCATTGCGTGTTTTCACATCGTCGACAAACTGAAGAATAAAATGAAAAAGAAAAAAAAAAATTAATGTGATGCTGAACAATTTTCTGCAATTTATTTTCATTGTTTATCTTTTCTTATACAAACGTAATCTCGTGAAAGTTTACAAGTTGCAAAATATCATAGCAATTATTCAATAATAATAGCTAATAACTGTAATATATTTATCTATTTATTTGTTTATTTATTTATTTATTTATTCACTTATTCTATTTATTAAATTATATGTTAGATTTGTACTTGTTTATATCAATTTTATTCTTGGATGGTTTTGCGATTGTGTCAGTCATGTTTAATGTGTGTTTATATAAGACTACCCATATGTATACATGTACATATGTACACGTGTGTATATGGTAAATAGGTGGAAGTAACATCTGGTGTTCTGTAAAAATTCCCCAGATTTATCCAATGCTTCACTAATTTATAAAATATAATTCTCAATATAACTTTACATTCACGATTATAAATCTTCAATATTCGATATTTATTTCTTATAATTTTAAAATTATATTTGAAGATAATTGGTTAATTTTTTTTTATTTCATGGCCTAGAAATATCGTCGTGTTATCAAAAGGGAAATAAAGAGAAATGAAATAGGTATAATTAAATTGTACATTTTTTTTTATATTGATTTAATGAATAATTGTCAACCTGAATTGGATAATTTTATCTTATCTAAAAGCTCTTTATAAAACCATCTGTCACACATAGGAATAATAATTTAAAATATAATTTATAGAAATAATAATTTTCATTTCGAGAAACGTTTATGAAATTATATAAATGGAAATAAATATTACAAAATTAATTATATTATTTTTAATTCAGAATAACAAGTTTTAGAATGGGAATTATTAAATATATTTTGAATAATGGCACAAGTTAGTTTGTCGACAGAGAAATATATATATATTTATTGAAAGAGGAAAGAGTGAAAGCTCACTTGGTTGGATGAACTAAACGATTGTAATTTTATTTTTCTTTTTTCTAAATACTTCACTTTCATGACTTCCGTTTGAGACATCTTTGACTCGATCGACCCCAACCTTTCTATTCACGTAATTTTTTTCTTTTATTTTTTATTCCAACACACCAATAATTCACCAATGAACGTGAAGGAGTCAAGGATATAAACAAAGGCTTGACTCTCACTTAAACAGTTTGAAAGACCATGAATACTTTTTCCCCTATGTCATTGAGAGCATTGTATTAACCTCCATTTTATTGATTATCTCGATCTACAAAAAAAAAATAAAGTTAGGTCAACAGCTTCGTATACAATACCACAACTTATATTAAAAAATTATAGTTCAATTAATTTTAATTATACTAATATCAATTACAAAATAATTGTTCAATTAATTCGTGAATTTTAAAATCAACAATAAAATATATTTAGAAATATTATTATAATGAACAATTATTTTTGTTTTCATGTTTTATCATACGAAATAAATGTAAAAGAGGAATTATGTAATAATTTTTATTTAATTGGGTTTGCTCATCATAAAAAGAGGGAGCACAAGGTGGGAAAAAAAAAATATGTTGCACAATATATTTAACAACCCGGAGGTGAAAACAAAGGGATTTATATATGGTATATTGTTGAACTATACTCTATATACTGTAGAAATATAATAATAGAACAATAATAAATGTGATAATATTACAAGAAAACTTTGGATATAAATTATTTTATTTAAACTTGGACATTCAGTTATATGAATAAAATCTTCACAGGTTTTTCCCTATTTAGTATAATCACAAAGTGTGTCGATATTATAAATTATACATTGTTATAGTTGAGAATTAAACTTTTACTCTTTTAATTCTAATACATACCATAAATATATTTAATTCGTATTTGTGCATTAGAGTATAAATGTAAATAAAAATCCTTTTGATTTCAATTATATTTTAATGAATAAAATTGTATTTTAATTCCTTTATTGCTTGTAATATTTTTTTTTTCCATTTATTCTTCATAAAGAATAAAAAAAAAATGTGTAGACAATTATAAAGAAGATATAGAATAAAATTTCGCTCTCAAAGCCACACTTTTATAGACCTTCGCGCTTCGTTTCATTGTTTTTATATTAATTATTTAATATCTAGTGTATTATTTACTTATATGTTTATTATTGACTTTCCTTTCTAACTTATTTCGCGTGAATAATTATAGATACTATAAATTATATATGCATATGGATGATATCATTGCAAAATAATTATATTTACCTTTGTATTTATTAAAAAATATGATGATGATAATAGCAGCAAAAGTTTCTGTGTATAATCACTTATTACAATTTATTTTTTATATTCTAAATTGGATATATATTTAAAACGAATCCCTACGACGATAAGAATATAAATGGAATATTATATAAATAGAATAGCAGGCACAAAAGTATATAATAAATCTTATAAAAACTTAAAATAATATGAGCGAGTTCAAACTCAATTGAAAAAAAAGAAATAAATATGTATATTTATTGATAATTGTAAGTTATCCACTTTATTGTTACTGTATTTTATATTTATATAAAATGATTCACTTGATGATTTAATAAATCTGTCTGTGAATAAATAATAAGTAAAAAAAAAATAAACGGTAATAGAGAATAATTTTAATCATGACACCATCGATAACGTCATCGCACTAAGAAATTTTTTAACTACAAAATTCTGCCATGAACTTTAGAAACTCAATTTTTACCTGATTGTATAATAATGAAAGTTATTAATTACAATGTAATAATTTAATAAATTAATTATTTATTTATTGATGTACAATTAATTAATGAAATTTATTTGGGTTTCAGTGTCTGGAGCAAGAGCGACATTTATTACGTCGAAGATTGGAAGAAGCAAAGAGTGAGAGTGAAGCACGAGCATTGGAATATCAGGCAGACGTTGATACATTGCGTAGTCAATTGGAGGAACAAAGTGAACGTGCAAGACGTGCTGAGCGTGAACAAGCAACTCTTGTTGCTGAATTAACTGCTCAAAATACACGTTTAACTGATCAATTAAGAGAATCAGCTAAAACAGAAGAACAATTGCTCATTGAAGTTAAATTACTCAGGGATAAATGTGCACTTAGAAGTACAACATTGCAGGATCATGTTAGCAGTTTAGAAATTCTTCGCGATGAGGTAATATATTATTTTATTATTCTACTACATCCATTGAATTAATTTAATTGGAAGTGAAATGAAAAAAAGGGAAAATGAAATTGATATTAGAAATAAAAGATTTTATATTTATAATAAAAATAAATTTTATTTCTGATGTGAAATATTATATGTTTAGGTGCAATTTGTATCGGCACAAAGAACAGAGTTGGAAAGGCGATCGTTGGAATTACGCGAGGAGAGAGCGAGAGCTGTTGCAGCCCTGGAAGAAGCAGAGGAAAGGGCTGCAGCCTTGGAGAGACTCAGCCATGAAGCGGAACACCGGGCGCGTGCAGCCGAGCAAGAGAGGTTTGTATATATTATATATACGTATATAAATATATTTTGCAACTTGATGAAAAAAAGAAAAAAAAAATATGTCTTTTGAATAATATAAAATTGAATAAAATGATGCGAAATAAAAATATAATGAGAATTTTATTCATTCACATTTATATATGAATGTATAAATGAATATATATTTAAAAGGGATTTTTTGGAATGAACAAATATGGCATCTCGTGATTATTGAAGAAATTTAAATATCTGTAATGAACACGCAAGCCACAAAGTACGTGGGCGATTCACACGCGCAAAGAAAACGTGATTGGCTTTAAAGTTTAGCAAACACTTTTTTATTAATAAATATATACTAGTCTGATATGTATTGAAACTTCTACGCAGTATATTAGTAACGAATGATCATTTGGGATTAGAAAGAATTTAAAATCGTTGACTTAATTTAATTCATACGATTTATAAACATTATTTATTTATCTAATCCAATTTATTTGATAATCTAAATGAATCCTTTTTGTAATTCAATTATTTAACATTGAACTGATCAAGTTGAAATTTTATTTATACACGATGTTTATTTATTTATTGAATTATTCTCTCGCTGAGAAATGAAAGAAAATATATACATATTTAATAAAACATAAATTAAAAACATTTTTTTATATATTTATTTATTTATTCTGTTTTGTTTTATTATCAAACCAGAGACGAATTGTCTGCGGCATTGGCGGCGATTGAAGCTGAAAGAAGAGGAAGGTCTGGATCGATACAGAAGCCACCGAGGTCGTTACAAGCGGAAATGGAGTGTGAGGTGAGCGGAAGTTCACTGGGGGAACATGAAGACATCAGAACGGAAGTGGTAAGGGCTTGCAAACGGCTGCGAGAGTTAACCACACATCTGCGACGTGGTGAAGATGATTCTGGATTGCAGAGCGATTGTGACGAGTCAATGCTCGTTATTGTCAATGGCAGTGATACCGAGGTGAGTGATCTTTTGTTAGTTCTCTTTACTTTTTTTTACCTTCGTGTGAGTGGTGGAAGAAGATCATGTTACACCCTCTCGAGACACGTTGAGGTATCGTATCCTGTTTGTGAATGAACTCGAGAGAGTTTAAGTAAATATATTTACTTTATTGGATATACACGAGTAATATATATTTATTTTCAACGAATCAATTTGTAAAATAAATGTTTAATAAATGTTATTTCATTGATTTTTAGGGATATTGTCCTGGTGGATTGTCTGAACTTGTTGAAGAGGTCTATAACCTTGCATTAGCCGGAAGAGGTGGGCCTGGTGAGCTAGGACTCGCTGTTGAATTACATCGAGTGACTGAAGAGTTGGAGCACACGAGACAACAATATAAGCAAGCACAAGATGAATTAAAACGTCGTGGTGAAACATTGTTAGACACAACGAGTAAATTAAGTGTGTGCGAGGCTGAATTACGTGGCGTGAGAGAAGAACGAGATCGTGCGAGAGGTGACATTGAAGACTCGGAATTAAATAGAGATGAAATAATTGCACAGGCGTATTCAGTGCGAGATCAGGCAGTTGCACGTAAAAATAGAGCTGAAGTTGAATTGGCACGAACAAGAATTGATGTATTGCAAGTTAATAGTCAATTGATGGAAACGGTAAAGCAAAAAATTGAATTGAGTCAACAGCTGGAGCAATGGCAAATGGATATGCAAGCGCTTCTTGATGAACATGTTAAGAGTAAACTTGCGCCAGCTTCAGCACAAATTACAAATGGTAATGGTGGTGATAGTAATGATGTTTCAGCGCCAGCTCGAAAAAAACGTAGTACAGGGAATTCAAAAAAGATGTTTGGCCTTTTTTGAGAAACAATGAAGACATTTATCAGATACTCGGGCAAATTTTTATTTTATTTGTAATAGTGATCTGTCCATTATTATAAAATGTGTATATAGCAGTGTTTATTTGTGTGTATGTAATTGTATGGATGAATTTATGGAACTTTGTGAGGAGGGTAAAAATGATCTCGTGATTGTGTTAATGACCAATCTGACAAATAAAATATTTTAAAGTGTCTTTGATAAACAGAAAAGAATGTAAATATGTAATGTATAATATTAGATTTGTTGAGTTAATTTTGTGGTATGAAATTCACCAGTGAAAGTAGGATAACACGATTTTATGAGATATATTACAGAGATAATGTAAATTGTCTTCGTTTATACGTCCGTCCATTTTTTGGCCCAAGTTACTTAAGAAAAGAAAATGAATTAAGTAATGATATTTCTGTTTACAAATTGATATAGTGCAATATTTTTTTGAAAAAAGTTTGTACTCGAATAATCTCCAATTAGTTAATAATAAATTTCAATATATCAAAGTGCCTTTAAATGTGTAAAGGCAGTGTTAAAATGAAATTATTCTGAAATAACTAAAAAATATTTCGATATTATGAAAATTATATCAAAACAATTTAATATGTGACTCACCATACTACATGATATTATTGTGACGCATATTCATTTATAAATAAAAACGCAGATGTGCAAATTTATCATTATATAGTCATATTGCTGATGATGTATATTGTTTTTTTCTGATTAATTTAATCCATAAAACATAAATTTTCATTTACATTAAAAAGTGCTGTCCATAACCTCTCCATATTTTTCCGAAAAAATTTCAACTGTTGCTCTAAAACTAAATTTATAGACAAATCACAATTATTATTATTATAATGTTTATATTAAATTTAATTTTAGCTGGGTTGTAAAATTTCTGCTTATCACAAATTTTATTAATAACTAAAAATGTGTTAAAATTCCTTCTTTACCGACAGATGTTATCATGAATAATGGCGACTTCTGTAATTTTTATTATATCCAATAGGTGTGTACATACGAGTAATCGTATGTAACGTTGGTCATTTATTTATTAACAATTAAATGTCACGACAATAATCTCATAGAAATTATAACAAATCAATAATTTTGCACTGTGAATTGAGGTTATGTAAGAATAAAAAATTCTTAATTTCTGAACGTACACAATATAATAATAATTCTGTATAAAACTAACCTCAAAATAAGGTAAATTGTCCATTACAGAACAAGATGTATTTATATTAATAATTTTTCATAATTATTAATTTCAATAATTATTTCAATGGTTTGTTATAGATATTTATTTGTAATTTAATCAGTGGTAATAGAAATAATCCAAAATGCCAGACACAATGGATGAAGATATGAGCATGTCAGTTCGTTTAACGAATGATGATTTTCGTAAATTATTGATGACACCAAGACCATCTGTGCCATCTTCAACACCAGCATCAGTTCCTGGCACAGCAAGAGATGCAAGCGCAAAAACAGCACAAACACCATCGATTAGTGGTGGTAGTCGTGCTGAATTACGTCGTAAAAAAAAGAGTTATTATGCTAAATTAAAGAAACAAGAGGAGGATAAAATGGCTGAATTAGCTGAGAAATACCGAGATCGTGCACGTGAACGTAGAGATGGTTCCAATGCTGAATATCCAACTGAAGATCCAATGAACAGTGCAAGTGCATATAGAGCTGTTGCACCTGATTTAAAATCAGGCATGGATGCTGCTGAAAGACGACGTCAAATGATTCAACAATCGAAATATTTGGGTGGTGATATGGAACATACTCATTTAGTAAAAGGTTTAGATTATGCTCTTCTTCAAAAGGTGAAAATCATTTGTAAAAGTTTATTCACATAAGTTATGCTTAGGATTGAGATTCATATTTTTATTTTTTTATTCAGGTACGAAGTGAAATAGAATCAAAAGAGACTGAGCAAGAGATTGAAATGGAAAAATTGGTAAAACCAAAAGAAAAACCCAAAGAAAAAAAGGAACCAGAAAAAAAACCTGACGAATTGCAATTTAAAACTAAAATCGGTAGAAATATTCACAAAACAATAATGATAATGAAGTCGAAAACAGTGGAAAGAAATGAATTATTTACACCAGGACGTATGGCATACGTTATTGAATTGGATGATGAAAATGCTGAAGTTGATATACCCACAACTTTAATAAGAAGTAAGGCAGATGTGCCAACAGTCGATTCAACACCCACATTAACTACAAATGACATTGTGATAAATAAACTCGCACAGATATTATCCTATTTGCGACAGGGCAATAGACACGGTAAAAAAGGAAAGAAAAATAAAGATGGACGTCCACCACGTGGTGAAGAAATTGCAGAGGGTGAAGTGCCCACGAGAGCACCACAAGATGACAGCATTTATGGTGACATTGGCGATTATGTTCCTACTACCGGGAAAAAAGATAATTCAAGCAGAGATAAGAAAAAAGGATCGTATTTCAATAAACCAGTTGATACAACTGATATTATTGATGACAAAGCTAACGCTCCACAATTACCAAATATTTTAGCAGCAGTTGCTGAAGGTATGCCAACAGCAGTACCTAAAAAAGGGGCATTGTTGAATAAACTTGCAGCTGAACCAGAAGGATATGCTGAATGTTATCCTGGTTTAGATGAAATGCAAGATGCAATTGATGATTCCGATGATGAAGTTGATTATACGAAAATGGATTTGGGCAATAAAAAAGGACCAATTGGTCGGTGGGATTTTGATACACCAGAGGAATACAGTGAATATATGAATAATAAAGAGGCATTGCCAAAAGCTGCATTTCAATATGGTGTTAAAATGGCGGATGGTCGTAGAACACGTAAATATAATAAAGAAAAAAATGAAAAAGCTGAATTGGATCGTGAATGGCAAAAAATACAAAATATTATGAATAAACGTAAGCCACCGAGCGGTGCAGATGGCGCACCAGAATTTAAAGTACCGAGGTATTAATAATAAATTTGTAAGATTTTTAATTTTTAATTTCGGACAAATTAAAATTTGTGTATAAATAAATACTAAATTAAATTTAAATTAACTCGCCTTAATCATTTTTATTTAAACTCATCTATATCAATAATAGTTTTACATAAGGTTTTCTTCTTTTCTTTTCTTTTAATGCTAAATTCCATTGTATATAGTCAACATCTGCGGGAGCCATTATTTTTTTTTTTTATTATTTTCGTTGTTATTTTTTTTTTATTTTAGAATGACAAGTAAATACAACATATAATTATTTGGTGATTAAACTAACAGCATTTGAACGAGCTCCAAATTTTTTTTCTGTTCAACTTTTCTTCATTAAGTCATGTAATGAACAATTATAATTAATTTAAACTTTTCTTTTTCAATCTATTTATTTGGATGTTGCTTTATTTTCTTTTCGTTTTGGATAAACTAGAGATATTAATAATAAACATTAAAAAGAAATAACAACGTCGAGTTTCATTTATTCATTTTATGTATTTTTGTTTTTTATTTTATTTGAAAAATCATTCCACTGATGAATGATTTTAATTGGTCACGATATGACTCGCATTTTTTTCATCCATCTTTCATCTTCACTTTCATCGTAAAAACCTTGAGTTACACTTTCATAAACATATTCTCAATCAAATCCTGCTTCATATTGTAATTCATATAACATTCTTTGAAGCTCTTTTTTTTTTTTAAACTCTTAATACAATCCTATCTATCTATAGAACAAAGCGGCACTTTCTTTCAGTCCCTATGTGGCATCTGGCGGGATTACGTCTTATAGACGTTTATAATAGATAATTTTTTTTTTTTATTTTGAAATTTACTCTAAGTATTTAGAGGAAAAAGCCATTTGCATTATTTTAAGTACAACTACAAAATGTCGTAAGGTAAAGTGGCATGATAATTTTTTTTTGTCTTCTCATTTTGTATCACTTAATATTCTTCATCTGAAGGACGGGAAGAAATATTTTGGCAAACACGGTAATGGAAATATTTTTTTTTTTTTCGCTGACAATGATATAAGCTCCTTAATTGCTAACCTATTTTTTTTTCTTCTCTGAATCCACTTTTTTTTCGAGACAGGTGAAATAAATCACAACCATCAGCATTCAGCAATTTGAGGAATTGCATGCGAATATTTCTATTGTGTATGATTGAATTTTTAATTGCACGAACTCTTCCACCGCATATTTTTTTTATTACGGATGTAATTATTTTTATCGGGATGATAAACGTCTTACATTGAACTTATTCCGTATGTCTTGGTGATACCTAAGACTATTAACATTATCAGCATGATATATAAAGGTGAAAATTGTGCTGCGGAAGATGTCGTTATTGGTAGACCATCAGACGTAAAGTTACGTCCATAAATTGTAAATGTCATCAAGTCCTTGCGCGGTTTTGTCAATGTATATTTAATATTAATATGAGTCGCATTGAGTTTATTAGAAATAAATGTGAAATCACTCACATTAAATGGATTCATTTCTGTATTTAAACTCAATGGGAAACGTGAAATATTACGTGAAATTTTGTAGTCACTGCTGATAATAATTGAATTGAATGTTGTCGGATGAACAATTATTGTATTAGTGTCAAATCTATGGCCACAACTTGTTGGTTTGTCATCAATACATGAAATTATACTGCAAATTTCAACACCACCAGTACCACCAACTCCAAATGATCTCACGCCATTGAACACAGCCAATCGATATCTAAATATAAATAAAGAAAATAAAAATAAATAAAGTTAATTATAAAATAATTTTATTCTTACATTTAAATAATTATCAATACCTGTAATACTTTACAGAATCCTTTACTAAATCTTCACGATGTTCAGTATGAATTTGGAAATTACAACAAAATTCACGATCGCAAAGAGTTAAATTGTGAGTATTGTTGCTTGGATTAAATAATTTTGTAGTGTATGCTGTCATATCATCGCTTTTGAATGCCATTTGTGGTACTGGTTCAGATCCATTAATTGTTGGAATATCAATTTTACTGTAAACAATTATTTTAGCATCATTTGGATTTACCGGTTGTACACGACGACCATTAACAATTTTTGGTATGTTTGCAATTATCATTGCATTGGTACGTTTCTCTGTAGCAATTCGTCCAAGAACGCCATCTTTACCAGCATAAATTCCACTGCCACCACTGCCAGTTGATGGTGAATTAAAACCCGAGCCCAAGAAATTCACATCATTAACATAGGCATATGCACTTTGAATTTCATTTGCAGTTAAATATGGTAATTCACCAAACCAATATGTGGAAAATAATATATCAGTGATTCGTTTTTCACGCACCAAACTTAATGCTGGTGTATCAAATAATATATCAAAGCAAATAAATTGTCCAAATGTAACATTAAAATCAGTACGAAAATATGATAGCTCAGGTTTTGTCGTACGATTAAATCCAGATTCACCAAATAAATTCCATTTTCTGTATCTGCCAATTACAGTTCCAGTACGATCAAATGCAACGTTTGTATTATAAAGCATATGACCGTCCTTGGGGCATTTATCACCAGTGCATTTTTCCTTTTCATGTAGATTCACCACGACATACATCGCAAAACTCTTTGCTGCACATGATAAAGCCTTGACAACCTAATGAAGTTTGAAAAAAAAAAAAATTATATGTATATAAATAAAGAAAAAAGAATTTTATCAATATTTTAAAAAAAACTCTGATGCATTCCACTCGTTTACTCTTTGTTAATGATTATTGTACGTATGAGTGAGTTTATAGAGTTGTGGTTAAATATAGAAATTAATTCAATACACCTTATGAGCTGTTAATTCAACTGTTATGTTTTAATATTATTTTTAAACTATTTTATAAATATTTTATGGTGCCAATAATTTAATTTAAATTAGCACTCACTTCATTAACGTTGGATGATTGATCAGTACATGGGACTTTTGCGTCTTTAGGATCAGGAATATAGCTGCCAGCAGATAAAGAAGGACTACGATTATGTTCAGATGTTCCCAATCCTCCCATCAAACTTGCTTCAGGAAAGACAATTATATCAACCTCCTGTAAATTACAAAATTATTATAAATATAAATTATAAAATAGAAATACAAGTATATTATAAAATATAATAATTAATTTTTTATTTTTACATTTTCACTCGCTGTTTGGAGAAATTTCATATAATTTTTTTTATTTTGATTAACTGTCGCTGTTGCATTGTCCTCATTGTGAACCGGATGATATTCAACCACTGCACCTACATAGTATGTTGATGTTGGCGACGATGCCTGAATGAATAATTTACAACTTCATTAATTAAAATAATTTACAAATCATAATTACAATGCTAAACGATGGAAAAAAAATATTTTTAATTCCTTTTGTGAATTATCAATTCAATAATTCAATTGTATTAAAAATAAATTGATTAACAATAAAAAATCTAACATCCTTGATGTGTAAAATAAAAATTTCTAGGCTTGCATCATGAATATATAGACAATTATATACAGTCCTAGTGCCCTAGTAAAATTTTGCCTACTGTATTGACTTTTTAGCGTAACACACGGAACTCAAACTTTGAATATTAATCACAATTATTTTTTTTTTTCATTTGTACGATTGATCGATAAATATAATTACACACCCAATCTCAATTGTACATATATTTCCACTTATTTATGTTTGTATATATAGGTGTACAGTTATATGTATAGTGCAAATATAGATTGAAAATTTTCCAGTTGAATGGCCTCGATACAATTCCATACACTTCATTTACATTGATATTGTTTATCATCAAACTAATATAAAACTAATAATAAAAATAATATATTGATGTATCAAACAATAGTGAATCTAGTAAAAAATCATTGATTAAATATAATGATATAAATATTATTAAAAATCACACATACTTGTAATGTTATTCTCGCCAAGAGTAAAACACTAAGTAGATACACATACGTCATTCCGGTATTAAACATGACAATGAATACCTGCAAGATAAAAAAAAATGATAATATTAATTAGATAATGAATAAATAATAATTTTGTATTTTAATTTCAATATTTTACTTTAGTTATAATTTTATGAAGAGAGAAAATAAATTAAAGAAGAATGTATAAATATTATTTTAGAACAAAAAAAAATTGTTTTTTTTTTTAGTTTTATAATTAATTAAGTAAATAAAATTACACACGTTTGTTATTAATTCAAGTCAGCACAAACGGATGTTTAATTGTTTATTTATGACCTCGAGACTTGAAGGAATTTGTTTGTGTAGAATTTTTTTTTTTTTGCGACGCACGAATTGAAATGAGAATTTTTATTTTATGAACCAATCATACTTGTACGGCGTTCAAACGTCGTATGGATCTGGCTGCTGTGGTAATCGGCAGATATATATTGTTTCTTCGGTGTGTATAAGAGAGAATACTGTACTGTGGCAGATGGATATATATGTATATGTGTATAATAATCAGGAGGAGGAGTAATAGTGAAATTTAGTGGGGAGAATGTTGGGAAAAGCGGGGGATGTGAGTGTGCGCGTTTATCTGAGTCGATGAAAACTCTGCAAATGAAAAAAAATTTTTTTTACTTCGATGATTAATAGAAGATATGAAATTGTGAAAAATAACGTATTTGGAAGATCATTTTTATTGTTATGATGTATTGTTGATATTTATTTTGGGGGATTTTGAGGGGAAAAAAATTATTTTCGGTTTTTTTTTTATTGGTTGAAGATGAAAAATTGTGAAAAATAAAAAATTGGAAAAATTATTTTTATTGTTAATTAATTTATTGATGAGAATTTGAGAAAAAGAAAATTTTTTTTTTTTTTATAATTAATAAATATATCTGTGAGGTTTGAAGTGTAAAAAAAAATTGTTTCTTTTTGTGAATTGACAGACATTATAAAACTGTGTAAAATAACAAATTAAAAAAGAAAAAAAATTTTTAATAATTAAAAATAATAATTTTATAATTTCAAAGAATTCTTTTTTTAGTTTATCTAATAAATAAAGTCATAAAATTGTCCAAAAATAATAAATCAAAATCTAATTCTAATAATTAATAAATATATTTACAAGATTTAAGAAAAAAAAAATTTTTCTTGCTTCTGTAATAAATAAAAAATATAAATAAAACAGTACAACACTCAAAATCAAAAAAAAAATTCCAAAAACTAATAAACACATCAATAAAATATTAAAAAAAAAAAAACATTTCCTTCTAATTTTTTTTCTCAATGTAAAAAATTTGTAAAAACTGTCGATCGAAAAAATAAATCAAATATTTGGAAAAATGCCAATCGCATACACATACATATGCACACATATACACATATACATAGAAACCAATACAGGTGTGGTATAGAAAAAAAAGCCTTTACCCTGAAATGACAAGATTGACCCATAGAAATTTCGCGCATGTAACCCAGAGCCAGGCATTTGCGTACTACTTTGACCTATGTGTAAATAAAAGTCTTCATTTGCGCATGAATCTGGATCTATACAAGTGTAACATGCATCACTACATTCCCATCCACCATGTTTCTTCATAACAAATATAAAACGAACGAAATAAAGAAAAAAAAAATAAACAAAAATATTTTAATAATGTGCCACTGATAACAATGAAAAAAAAATACTGTAAATACTTTCTCTATAATTCCATAATAATGAGTAAGTATATTTAAATTATTAATGATGTGATATCAAATTAAAAATAAATATTGAATATGATAGTTTCTCTTGTTCGTTACATGTTGTATAGAAACAAATTAAAATTTCTTTCAGAAAATAAATTTTATTATAAATGGACTATGAACTTGTCACATGACATTAAATTATCTTGCTTTTATAATATACACTTAATAATTATCATTTGATTAATATCCTCTTTGTAACATTAGCAGGGGAATAATAATCCGATTATAAATATAAATGATGAATCATGTTAACAAATAAAAAATTTATCATTTAATTCAACTAATTTACATAAAAATACAAATATTTTTTATTTGTTGAAAAATAGTATTCAATTTTTAATATGTATTTTATATCTTTTTAATTTTATATTAATAAATTATTATCATATAAATAATAAAATAAAAAATTATTATTATTCCTGTTTGAATTTAATAAAAAAAACCAACAAAAAAATTTTTTTTTTAATTTTAAATATTTTATAATAAATTATAAATCCAATTTAATTTGTTCATCGATTTAATATCGAGTGACTGATAAATAATATGCTTTTTATAAACAAAGACAATGCGTATTGTTCATAAACGGAAATAATTTCTGTAAATGCTTGTTGAGTTTGTCATTTGTGCAAATGAATTGTACTACCAGGGAGTCCCCTGTATATGTGTGACAAATTGACATCAAACATAATCGTTAAAGAATAATTTATACTAGGGAAGAGTTACACTCATAAATCCCACCGTAATAATAATTTAAATCTCATGTATCATTTGTCTCATTATAAAATATTCATCCACATTTAAATCTAACTAAAACCAGTTTTAAAATACAAAATAAAATAATTTATCAATGAACTACGAACTTATTAAAATCTAAATACAACTTCAAACCAATTATTACCAGTTATTTACAATATCTCTATCGTATTATCAAATGTCATGATAAAATATCAACCACGCGATGAGAAATAAATAAAAAATACCAACTATAAAATTCAATATCAAATCAAACATATTTTCATAATTACAAAAATATCATCATGTTCCTAAACTGATAATCAAACATTAAAAAAAATTAATTCAACTATTCTATCACAAAAAAATTATTGATAAATTAATTGTTAATAACATGTAAATCATTGTCTTATCTATCTAATAATTATATCAACAAATAAATTTAATAAAAAGTTTTATTCATAAATTATTAATAATATAAATACTGACTTTATTACAAGAAGAAGAATTGATTAATTATGCCATTAAAGTTTTCTATTTTAATATGAAAAATAATTATTATAGTTGATATAGTGTAAGAATTAAAATTTTTTTAAATTGAAAAATTACATCTTTGACATAATGAACTAGAGAGAGCAGGGCAAATCTAAAGGTCTTGAACCTACATACAATTTTGTGATAGCCTACATCTTATATAAACTGTATAGCTCCTACTCCTGCAGTTCAGTAAACTTTCAATTCGAACGGAAGACCGATCGATAGTAACACAACTTTATTTACTCAAACGTAGATATTCTCTAACGTTGAACAGTCATAGACAGGAGTCTGTAGAATTATCATTTAATATTATACTATATATTAATCAATAATATAAAATAAAATATTTCATTTAAAAATTATTCTTTTTTTTTATCAAATGATCGGTAGAAATCGCTTATTTTTACAATCAAAGCGCACATTTGCCGTTTATGCTGTGAGTTAATGAATAAATAAATAAATATTTTAATAATTCAATTTAATATAATGTAGTTAGAATTATAAATATAATTATTTATATAATTCAAAAATGGAATATATATTTGGTTATTGATGTATCACTAATTTCACTGTAAATATTATTATTGCTATAAATGGATTTTAATTCATAGAAAGCATTTTTTTATAAGTAGTTATGTTATTTCCAGCACTGTTGACATACTCACAAAATTATAATAGCGAAGAAATTTGTATTTTAATTAAAGGTATGTAAATGGTTATTATTATTATTTTTTTTTTCATTAATTAAATATTAATTTATTAATTCATTTTTGTAATTAGTGTAATGAGGATTTGGCTTTAAATCTGCAGACTTTAATACTAACATTTGTAAATCATAAAATAAAAAAATATTTGTATACATTAATATAATATCCATATCTCATTTCCGCTTTTGCTTTCAACGTCACAAGGAAGATAACTCTTTCTTATATTGTAAATATTCTCGTTATCTTGCAACTTAATTCGTGGTAAAATGACTCTTGAAAATTTTTTTTTACGAAGGAAATGATCATAGAATTTAGTTCTTAGATAAAATGTTAGACGGCACTTTTCATTTTAACATTAGTGGCACTAAAATAGTGCTTTATTTTTCATTGAGCTAATTTAATAAGTTTGTTTTTAATAAATCAGTTAGAAATATTTTTGTAAAAAAAATACAAATACAATTTGAAGATGAATTTTCTGCTTTGTTTAAGATTTTCAATTTATGGATTTCTTATAAGATATATGTATTTTTACTAAAATATAGATTTTATTTAGAAATAATTTCTTTCAAGGGTACCATAACCTCAAATTCTACTGAAATATTTCTTTATTGACAAAAAGAGTTCGTCTTGAAGATGGGACTGATTAGCAACCTTTTGTTATCATCATTATTATTTAAAAACGCTTCGAAAAGTATAATATACCCAGAAGAATATTTTTTATTATTTTATTTATTATCATTTAGCAGAATTGTAATATGTAGTTTTATATTATGCTTTCGTTTATTTTGATGATAATAATATGAATAAAATAATATTTCTCGATTAGTCATTTTTTTTTTTATTAAAATGACCATCTTCCCTACAACACTAAGCCATTATGATTGTATTAAATGTTATATAATTTTTCGCAAGAGTTCTTTACGTTTGAAAAAAGAAAAAAGCAAATTTCATAGCAGCGTTTTGTGTATTTATATTTATTTATTTGTTTTTGGATATATTTAGGCGGCAATGGCGCAACTTAAATTAGCAATAATTGGCCAGAGTAATTTTGCTGCTGAAGTTTATAAATTATTGAAGCAAGATGGCCATCAGATTACTGGAGTTTTCACCATTCCTGATAAAGCTAATCGTGAAGATCCATTGGGTGAGAAAAAGAAATTTATTCATTGGAAGTTTGAATAAATAAAATTTTAATTTAACAAGAATTCATTTCAGTAATTTAATTTATTTTTTTTTTCTTTTTGGGGATTTCTATCATCAGCTATAACAGCAAAAGCTGATAATACACCGGTATTTAAGATCAAAGCATGGCGCAATAAAGGCGTACCATTGCCAGAGATTTTAAATATTTACAAAAGTATTGATGTTGACTTGAACGTTCTACCATTTTGTTCTCAATTTATTCCTATGGAAGTAATTAATTCTCCAAAGTATCGAAGTATCGCTTATCATCCATCACTTTTGCCTCGTCATCGTGGAGCAAGTTCAATAAGTTGGTAAGTAAATATTTTTGTTAATATATTTATATTTTAATAATTTATTCCTCCAATTCTCACACACAACAATGAAATTTTTACTCGACTTGAAAGTTTATTAGCAAGTCATATTCACATGAAATATCTCTGTATGAAATCGTTATAAATTGCTGGAGAAAGGTCAGTTTTTATACGATACTATGGTGAACGTAACATGTGAATACTTCCTGTCACTGAACCAGTTTTTCACCTGGTTCTACAACAATTTCAATCTCTTATTTGTCCTCATAATTCTAATAAATTAGAACAAATGTATAAAATGAATAACAATAATTAATTTTTTTCCCAGGACTTTAATTGAAGGTGATAAACAAGCAGGTTTTACTGTATTTTGGGCGGACGATGGTTTGGACACTGGTCCAATTTTATTACAAAAAGCCTGTCCAGTTGAACCAAATGACACATTAGATAGCTTATACAATAAATTTCTCTATCCCGAGGGAATAAAAGGAATGGCTGAAGCAGTAAATCTTGTGGCTATTGGAAAAGCACCAAAAATAATTCAATCTAATGAAGGTGCAACTTATGATCCATTGTTAAATAAAAAAGAATTACAAAAAATTGATTGGTCAAAGTCAGCGGCTGATGTTCATAATTTCATTCGTGGTTTGGATAGTGCACCAGGTGCTTGGACTCTTATTAATAATGAAGAGTGTCGATTGTTTGGCACAACATTGTGGATGGAAAAAGTGCCAGATGGTGATGCTGTAGATGTTGATGGACATAATGGAATTGTACATAATGGTGGATTGGCAATTATTGCCGGTGATGGAAAATTAATTAATATTGATAAAATTAAAATTGAAAATAAAACAATTCTCGCGGCGAATTATGGTAAAGCTAATGAGGCAACAGTAAATAATGTAGAATTCACAAAAGAAGAAGAAAAATATGTTGAACTAATACGTCAAATGTGGAATAATATTCTTAATTTAGATATAGAAAATGATACAGATTTTTTCGCTAGTGGTAAAATAATTTTTCTTTATTTTCTAATTTAATTAAATTCTCTCAAGAGATTTAAGATAAAATAAAATACTTTTGATCAACAGGCGGTGGCAGTATGGACGTAGTGAGACTTGTTGAAGAAGTGAAGGATCAATTGAGTATTGAAATCCAAAATACTGACGTATTTATGACACCGGTGTTCATTGATTTTGTATCAACAGTAATATTAGCAGGACGTGGAACTTTGAATAAAGAAATGTCAATAAATTACGACGCGGTAGAAGTCCGTGCCAACAATCTTGATTTAAAATTCCCACGTCAGCTATTTATCAATGGTAAATTTGTCAATGGTCATGGAGTGCCAATTGCCAGCATTGATCCACACGATGAGCATGTGATATGTCATGTCGAAAGTGCATCAGTTGAGGACATTGATTTGGCAGTGAAAGCTGCCAAAAAAGCTTTCGAAGAAGGCGAATGGAGTAAAATAAGTGCACGTGAACGAGGAGCATTATTATTTAAGTTAGTTGTCCTTTCAAAATAATTATCCAAATTTCTATCATTCAAATTATAAAGTAACAAAACCTTTAAATGTTTTAACTTATTTAATTCTAACTCTACAGATTAGCAGATTTAATGGAGCAACACAAAGAAGAATTAGCGACAATTGAAAGCATAGACTCAGGAGCTGTTTACACACTTGCATTGAAGACACATGTGGGTATGTCAATTGAAACATGGCGATATTTCGCCGGTTGGTGTGATAAAATTCAAGGCTCAACAATACCAATATCTCACGCACGACCAAATCGTAATTTAACATTCACGAAAAAAGAACCGATTGGTGTTTGTGGTTTAGTTACACCATGGAATTATCCATTGATGATGTTGTCATGGAAAATGGCAGCGTGTTTAGCTGCAGGTAATACAGTTGTAATGAAACCAGCTCAAGCATCGCCATTAACTGCGTTAAAATTTGCTGAGTTATCAATTAAAGCTGGAATACCACCAGGTGTTATTAATATTGTGCCGGGTAATGGAACTGTAACAGGAATGGCTATTGTTAATCATCCACTTATTAGAAAACTTGGTTTCACTGGTTCAACACAAATTGGTCAGACAATAATGAAAACGTGCGCGGAGAGTAATTTGAAAAAAGTATCATTGGAATTGGGTGGAAAAAGTCCATTAGTTATATTTGAAGATGCTGATATTCAACAAGCAGTTAGAGTTGGTATGAGTAGTGTATTTTTTAATAAAGGTGAAAATTGTATTGCTGCTGGTCGTTTATTCGTTGAAGAAACAATTCATGATGAATTTTTACAAAGAATTGTTGAAGAAGTTAAAAAATTAACAATTGGCAATCCGTTAGATAGAAAAACGTCACACGGTCCGCAAAATCATAAAAATCATTTGGATAAATTGATTCAATTTGTTGAGACCGGAGTAAAGGAGGGTGCGAAATTGGTTTACGGTGGTAAACGTTTAGAACGTCCTGGATGGTATTTTGAACCGACAATATTCACAGATGTTAAAGATGATATGTATATTGCACGTGAAGAATCATTTGGACCAATTATGATTATTTCAAAATTTAAATCTAATGATATTAATGATTTAATAACACGTGCTAATAATACAGAATTTGGTCTAGCATCGGGTATACTTACGAAAGATATAAGTCGTGCATTAAAATTTGCTGAAAAAATTGACGCCGGTACGGTATTCATTAATACTTATAATAAAACTGATGTGGCTGCGCCATTTGGTGGATTTAAACAGTCAGGATTTGGGAAAGATTTAGGTCAAGAGGCGCTCAATGAATATCTCAAAACGAAGACTGTCACTATTGAATATTGAAGTTGAAAGCAAAAAATAAAATACGCTGAAAAAAAAATTATTACACTTTATACAAAAACAAATTACAATCAAATTTAATTAATGTTTATATCATATTAAAAACTATTTCTAAAATAGATTAATATTATATTTTTTCACTGTGTATATTCATTAATGAACAGAAGATAAATAGTTAAACTTGAATATATATATTATATATTGAAGATATTATATATTTGTTAAACAAAAATATATTCAATTTATTTTAAAAAGGAAATATAAATTTGAAATAAAACTCCCACGTAAAATGAATAGTGCGTGTATGTAACTTGTGTTTTTATAATATTTTATGGTTTTATATTCCAACATATGCACTTAAGTTGCGTATATATACACACATGTACACATATATATCTACATAATTCACAGATGGTAGTGTCAATGTGTTATTTTTTTTTTACTTGGTCAAGTGCGTCAAGTATGTTCTTTTTTTTTGTTCATCTTCATTTCATATTTTTTCTCACTTTCATCACTCTTCATTACCATTCATTCACAACTTGAATATTATATACATCTCAGTACTATTTCGAATGTGTATAATACATATGTACTATACACGTAGCAACTGTCCTGTTGATATTTTAAGCGAGGGAAAAAATAAACATAAATAAAATCCTATGATGGAAAAAATATTAAAGGGGAAATTTATCGATAAAATTATAAATATCCAGGCCGGGTGTACAGAGCGATATTCATCACTCAATAATGTAATTCTTTTTTCTCATTTTCCTACTTCTTCTTCACAGTATTACCGTGTGAAATCAATCAATAGAGTTTCGTAAAAAGAAAAAAAAAATAGAAAAAAACACCCTGAAGATTTTTAACAGATTGCTTTCATGGTTTATATTTACCTGATGTTTGTCAGCTGTTGCATTCGTCCCTAATATTTTTTCTTCCTTTCCCATACGAATCTCCGTATGACAAATTTTCTCTCACACATTTATCTCATTCCCAATTAAATAATCTACAAAAACCAAAACAATAATCGCAAATATAAATAAAATAAATAATACAAATCAAAAGTAATTTAAAAAAATATATAAAAAAAATTATTAATTCGTGTGATAAATTTTATTTTAAAAATAAATTTATCAAGATGATGATAATAGTTAAACTTAGAAATTTAATTCAAGGTCTCTATCAAACTAATCAAAAAAATTCATAAAAAAATATTATTAACAATAGAAATAACGCATTAAAAAAATATAATAATGTTGAAAAAAAAAAAGGATAAAGAAATTTGTAGGCTTATAATATTCTCTGACTCTAATTCGACAAGCGACACGCATTGAAATTGAACACACATCGCGTGAGCAACCAGAATCGTATACTACTGCTTACCATATTCATCATGAACAGGAAATGCAAATGTCTCGTCGCTGTCACGTTGAGCTATATGGCCCTGGTGTATAGTTCGGGACACTGCCCCTTGACCCTTTACCTTCTCATTCCCTCTTATTTTATATAAAATATCATTATCCTTCTCATATACTTTCAACCGACCATCTTTCAGTTCATTTCAATATGTTTATTCTAATTTATTTATTTTTTTTTTCCATCATCATAAATCTTCACGTACCCATTGCAAATACAACCAACTAAAAATCTCCATCAGTATCTGAAAAAAAAATAAATTATACATCACCTACAATAATACGAAAAAAATAAAAATAAAATAAAAAAATAAAATTTGTATTAAAAATAACGAATAAATTTTATATTAATAATTAATATATTATATATATAATACTGACACTTATAATAAATTTGTTATAAATATTTTTTGTCTTAAATAGTACAAATGAAAATAAATAATAATGAATAAAAATTCAATTATTGTAGATATTTTTTTTTTATAATAGAAAATAATTACAGCAATTATAAAATACATTTTAGTATCTACACACAAAATACATTAGTTATAAATATATTATTTCTTCATTCTATTAATACAAATAATAAAAGAAAAAAAAAATACTGTTATATTGATGACATCATTTTATCAAATTTATTAATTGAATTGTTATCAAAACCCATTAATTGTTTCAATTTATCATCGAATTTAGTTGAAATAAACAAATATACACCCAGTTAATATTATTTATTTACTAAAAATATACTCTATACACCCCATGACGTACATCAATAATAAAAATAAATTTCACATTTTAATAAATAAATTTATTGCATCGACATTAATATAACGACATTTCTATATCTATCGTTTATCCTCAAATATAAAAAAAAAAAAATACAAAGACACTGTAAGAGCTATATAATATTATTTGTATACATATATATGTTCACACAGAAGAAAGAAAATAAAAGAAGACACAATATATTCACCACGTGTTATTATTTTTCTTTTGCTCTCGTTCTTGCCATACATATATTCTCCCTATATATTTCTTCTCCCCTTCCTTCTTCACTAATTCTCCACCACTGTCAGGATGATCACATATATACGTGTATATATGTACATATACATATGTATATGAAATGCTGGTACTCTTGGTGTGTGCTGCAACCCCACAGCAGGGTCTCAGCTCGTTCTCCAGTTCTCGTTGGCCCCCCCAAACATCCAAACGTGCCTGAATCATCCAGTCAGTTTTACTGCAGACAACGTCCAATAATGTTGTGTGCTTCTGGGTATTAAACTTGATCATACACATGTGTACATACATATGTACATATATATATATAATTATCAATGTTTATATATAATAATTATTGTGGTTATTTCAACTTTATTTAGATAATTTAAATTTAATTTTTTCATTTCATTTCTTCCTGCTTTATTTTTTTTTTCTTCTGTTTATTAAATTTTTTATGTTAATCACAAATATTTATAAGTTTTGTTGATTTGTAAATGTTAAAGTTTAGTTATTGATATTTATATTTTATTTGTTTAACAGTGATGTGGGTTTATATTTAATTTTATAATATTTACAAGTGATATTTATTTTTGCGAAAAAATGTGGATATTAAAATACTAAATTTATCTGATGATTTTTTATATTTATATTTATCTCACAAATTCATGATGAATATTTGAAGAATATATTTTCATAAAACCGTTGTAAGATTCATATGTATATTTATTTATATATATACACATATATATAAATATATATAAGCTTCCAAAAGTGATATAGAAATGATGAGTTGATATAGAGTTGATCGAGTGGCAGTTCGCACAGACATTTAATCAGTTTTATGTGTATGCGTGGTTCAATATAACATATATCTGCGATACATATCTCACATATGTAACAAAATGTTCCCACATCCGTTTTCATCCATCACATATACGTTGTGTAGTACATAATATAAAACACTTGCCCACACACATAAACACTCGATAATCCCCATATTAATTTTGATAAAATTATTTGCATGATTTTTCATTCAATATATATATTTCATAAATAAATAAACAAATAAACTCCCATTAAATTCATAAAAAAAAACTTTCTCTAAACAAATAATAATAATAATTCAGATAATTTTCATAAACAAATTAATATAAAAAAAAAATTCAATTATTAAATTCACTATTATAAATTCTAAATAATATTTTTATTTTGAATATTAATTATTAATAAATATATTTATATTTATTGTTATTATTTCACATCAACAATCGATATATTATTATTATTATTATTAATAAATAATATATAATAATATATTACATATAAATATTGTTTTTATTTCTTTTCAATAATTTTCATTTTTATTTTATTCGATTATATTTTAATTTATTTTATTTGATGGATTAAAAATTATCTATTTGAGATGAACCATCGAGCCAGATGTACAAATGTTGTATGACATAGATGTATTATAGTTAGTTCTGGGTATTTGGTGCAGATGTTGATATATATTATAACAATTTATACGTGCCCAAGAGCTAAAAGAGTCAGGTATATTTGAAGGGAAAGTGTATAACGGACGAGAAGAAATATAATGGTAATAATAATAAGGGAAGTGATGGAAAGAATTAGAATGAATGTAGTGAATTACTCTGAAGGTTCAACAGTGAAAGAAGAATATCAGAAGGGTCTAAACCAAATGTTCATTTAGATACCTTTTGTACATGTGTATATGGAATGGTGTTTGTTACATGTGGATAATTATGATGCTTGATAAAATGTAATTCATCTTGGATGTAGGAATAATTATGACGAAGGTGGAATCTGTTATGTTCGTTTTATATTACAAGTATGTCAAGAGTGTCTGAATTAGTCTCTTGTCTTGGTCATATGTAATAGAGTGTATCTTAATTGTGTGCAGTGTATGTTGATGATACAAGAGAATGAAAGTGTAATGTGATCATTTTGTTTGACCAAATAAATATAACCTCGATGGTATAGCTAAGTTTTTTATGGGCAATGTGTATCAAGGTATATTTTGTTGTAGACACAATTTTAATGACCATATAAAATTATCTTGTAGAGATTTAATTAATTGTCGTTGTGTGAGAGGAAAAAGTTATTTTATTATTTATGTCAATGAAATGTTTGAAAGGAAGAAAAAAATAGAGCAATAATTTTTATTCTGTAATTTTTTTTAACTTAGTTCAGTATTTTATTATTTTTATTTTTTTTTTGTCATTTACATCGATTGATTGGTTGATTTATTTATTGAATTATTGGAAATTTAAAATGGGTCACAGACAGTTTTTATTTTATTTAATTATTTTTTTTCTTCAATGTTCAATGCATCGGATTGATTTTTTTTTTTTTTCAATTAGTTGTATATTTTTTATTGGATTATTATTCATCTTCAAAATCCAATATGTCAAGGAGTCTTAACTTGTGTTCTTGAAATATTATACGTGACCTATCATTTTAAATATCATCCAAACCGTATTTCTTCCTGGTTATTTCTTGGAGAAATAGATGAGTGATATTGCAACCCAAATGTGTCGATATCTCGGTTGGATAGTGTGTTATATAGTGATTATAACCCGCCCCTTCCTGTTTCCTCTTTCGTATTCTGGTTAATCTTCAAGCCACAGCATCCTGTGGTTCGTCCACGGGACGTAAACATTTGTATAAATATTCCTACAACTTTTCACACTATTCTCAGTTTAAGTTTGGCTTTCAGTTTGATGACTTATTAATTTCAAAGTTTTTAATTAATTATTTTACTCATTGTTTCTAATTTTATTTAATTTACTTCATAGGAAAACTTTAAATAATTGTTTGTACATAACTGTGAATCATTTCTTAGATTTTATTTAATATGTATATTTATTGATTGAAGTTAAATCATCTATTTATTTATTGTTTTGTTTTATGAAAATGTGCTAAAGGATTTTAGTGAATGTATTAATATTAATTTTAATTAATAGAAATTCAACTACGTTGCCGCTCATCATCGGGCATCTTGCGTTAATTGAATATTGCTAGCTGCCTTATGAAGGGCAACGTCGTGGTTGGATTCATACAACATAATTATTATACTCTATAGAGTTATAAAAATTTAATTTAATAATAAATTCTAATGTAACACGATTTATCTTGCATAGTATTATTCGCAATAAATAAAATGCACAAGTTAATGATGTGAATGTATAGAAATTGTTTTTTTTTTTTCATTTTTTGTCTTGTTTATAATTTATATTTTAAAAAATGGTTTGTCTAAAATTACTACGAATTTAATTAAATCTTGTGTTGGTTAATTATCAAACACTGATGAAAAAAAAAATTGATATGAATTTTTACATGTAAAAAAAATTTTAAAGAATAATTTAAATTGTAAAATAATTGATAGTTGATAAAATTGAAAGGCGTTAAGTATATTGATAATTTTTGGTACATGCTGTCTCGTGCGCATTGTTGAACTTGAGAAAACAAATGAAATTAAACTTCATAATTCAGAATTAATGAATGTAGAAGTATCGCCTTTATTTTTTTTATTTATTTGTAGCTTTTTCTTTTTTGTGGAATAGACCCTTGACAAATTGTATTACTATTAAATTAATAAATAAACTCAATGACGAGAATATTTATGTGCTGAGAAGAGATTTTAAAATGATTTTTAATTTGTTTTTTCTCTAAATTTTTTTTTTTTAATGATTTTCACAGACGCTGTCGCCACCAGGGCATGAGAAATTCCTTAAAATTAATTTTTTTTTACCATATACATGTATCTATACATACATATATACTTGTAAACGTCAACATTTTATATTATCATCGCTAAGACATTCATACAAACACTCACGCAATAGAGTTTGATTAAAAGAATGAGCGGTAAAAAAATTATTGTACGCATTAGTGCATAAATGTTGTGTTCAAATATAATTAATAATGGAAGGCGAAAGGTTTTTGAATACTTATTTAACGCAACAAAAATTATTTGCGAAAAATATTCTCACTTCTTACGTAAAAGCTGCTAGACTTGAACTAATGCAAATAATGTATATTCCGTATATTTTGTATCAATAAATAATTTAATGATTATTGATAGAATAAATGAAAAGATTTAACATATTATTTATTCCGATGAAATGAATTTTTTTCCTTTAGCGATTTTTATACTAAAAAATTCTGCAAACTCGTCAATAATTAATAAGATTTTTTATTTAACGCGAAAAATGACGAATATATCTTTTATTCAATCTATATAAAAGTCAGTCTCATTATCTAAAATAGTAGGATGATAATATACAACATTTTGTTTTCAATTAATATTTTTTTTTGTATATTTACACTATTTAATATAAGTCTCTTCATTTAAATGTGTTTATGAAGAAAAAAAAAACAAAAAAAATTGTGATATTGTAAAATTTTGAATTTTAATTATATAATAAATTAGAATGCAATACATATTTGTTTTTCTTTGCTATAAGAATTACACTGGAACAAATTGAATGAATATTATTTAAACGAAAAAAAAAGAGAAAAAAAAAGTTATTATGTGAATTCTTAATATTTAAAGATTCTTTTTTTTTTTTATCTATATTGATGACGACGATTATGATGATATTGAATTTACTAAATCACACACACGCGCAGACAAATACGGACAATCACGCACCACGTCACATTTATCCTACTATTACAAACAAATTTAATAATCGCGCTGGCATATCAAATAAATTGTACAACAGATAAAACATTATACCCGTCGACGAATATATATATAATATATGCATAAGAAAAATTAAACACTAAATCTGTGGTCATTCCAGAGAGAAGAAAACAAAAAAAAAAGTATTATAATATATCTTCATGTCTTCACAATTATAATTTTTTTTTCTTTTTATTTTTTTTTCCGCAGCACTCACCGAGAATAACTCACGACACCGTTGTTCATTTGAAAGAATAAATAGCCTTTTGCTTGCGTTCGCACACTGCACGGAATAAAAATTATAATTCTTCTTAGCATTCATTGCATTTAGTTAATTAAATATTGCATATTATTTTTTTTTATTCTTCTTTACGTCCCCACAATGAGAGTACGTGGCGCGCGCGCACAATATAACACATCAAATTGGCTGAAAAAAGAAAAAAAAAACGAACGAACACACGGCCCGGTGTAATTTTCCTATTTCTCGGACGGATGTTTATTATTTAAATTTAATTTAATTTTTTTTCTTAAAAATTGAACGACATTATTGTTTCGCCATTTTAAAATTGTTTTCATTCAATTCTCTCTCTCTATTTTTTTTTCTTTTTTTTTCTCGTTTTTTTTTCTTTTAATGTTTCAGGAATAAAATAAAATAAAAAAAAAACATTGAAACAACAAATAAATTATTGACATATTTTTTTTTTGTTTTAAAATGATATTACAGTCAGTGGCAGGAGATTGGCCGCAAATAAGATGAATTGGTGGTGTAAATGTCCATTATTTGTTGTTGGCATTTCTCGTAATTTAATTGTTGATTTTTTTTTATGGATAAATAACGTAACACGTTTATTAGCGGTCACCAAAAATGCGATTGGACATAACCACCACCCATGCCAATTGGATTGAAACGATGTGGATGAATTTTTTCCATTCTCATAGCACCTGGTCCACCGCCACCACCATTTCCAATGAAATTTCCACCATGATGCCCACCACGTGTACCAATCGTTACTGCTCTTCCAACTGCTGCTCCAGTACCGGTACCACTTCCACTACCGCTGGTTGCACTGGTGCTACCACTTACTCCACCACGTCCCCGACCTCCTGGACCTGCAAGTCAATCAGTCTATTACAATTAACAATTCTTCAATTAATCCATTTAAAATTATCAAGATTTTTTTTTTTCTAATAATAATAGTGTTTATAAAAGCGAAATTAATGCAAAAGGCCATAATTAATTACTACAAATATATAAATATTTATACACATATTCATAACATAAATATTAATGCGAGCTGCGATTTTAAAAATAAAATTATTAAAGAAAGGAATATATATTAATGTGTAGATATAAATTTTTTGGTATAACGAATTGTTTTAAATATATTTCTTATGGAATACAATTTATTACCTCCTTTTTCCAGAATTAATTGCACATTATTCGATTGGAGATTTTTCTTTAACATAATTATGTGAAGGAGGATTTTTTTTTTGGTTGTGAAATAATTAATAAATAATTTCATTTATAGTTCACTTCTATTATGTATATTATTAATTGAGTAAAATGTTTAATTGCACACGAATACGTGCTTTTGACGAATCAAACATGGACGATTATTTGAATGATAATTTTAATTGATTACATTATTTTATCATTTTTTATGTTTTTTCACTAACATATTTTTAGCGATTCTATTTTAATAAATCATTTGATATTCAACACTTGGACACATTTTCGCCCATTTACTTTGGCAATAATCCACACGATGACCAATTATAAATAAAAAAAAAAAAAGAGAGTAAAGAAATATATTAATTCTCGATTATTATTATAATAATAATAAATGAATATCATAAGAATTTTTGATTGTCAATTGTGGAAAATTGCCAGTGTAAATAGTCTTGACAATAAATAACAATCTCCACCATATATTTTAAATAACATCTAATTAGTCAACAATAACAATGAAATATAAAATGTATAAACAACTGCAAATTTGTAATATCTAAAAAACTTGTAAATATTGGACTTATAATAATTTTTTTTCGTTTTGTTATTTTCATTAACGATTTATCTATCAATAATAATAATTACGAGAACGTCCGATAATTTATTATTAATTTATACTTACATACAATATAATAATCAATTATAGTTAACTTATTTTTAGAAATAACAATGTAAATTGTTTTGCGTCATAAGTGCTTTTTTTTTTCTTTTTTTACGTTATTATTAATTACAACAATATAATTGTGTTCAAGAGATTTGAAAATTTTTCGAACGATTTTATATTAGGAATAAAATACATTTAGAATACCTACGTTTTATTTATCGAGATAATTTTAACGAGGATTCATTTTGAAAAATTGATGATTGATTATTTGTTTATCTGCTTGAAACACTTTTTCTCTTTTTCTTCAACATTTTATTATTGCTTATTCCATATCACAGCCATCATTCGTACTACCATACT
>JAQQBR010001832.1:7326539-7345890 GCA_030347285.1 Microctonus hyperodae | reverse complement strand
AAAAAATAATAAAGACTAAATTTATTCATTACCTATAAATTTCCACCCACCATCTCCCAAATAAACAAAAAATCATAAATCGAAAATCAATTAAATAAAAAATAAAAATCTAATTATCGAAATAAAATTTAATTTCATCATTTTTTTTTTATTTCATACAATATTCATTCACAAAAATTCCTATAACCACATTTGGTATGTCGGAAGTGGCAAATATAATTTACGGATGACTCTCTAATTCGATGTAATTATATTTCATTGGCACCCACCCTATCTTCATCAACTTCAAGTTTACCATTTTGCTACACATCTACAAATCACAACGTACATATTCCTGTGTTCACTTCCACCCTCTTTAGCCAAGTAGTTACACGCTTTATTACCAAACACAATTGTTTCATTCTTCATCCTCAATGACATTAAAGGTTTTCCGTGTCGTTCATCGTGATTGAAGAAGAAATGAAGGGCATCAAGAGAATAGGAAACCGAAAAATATTGCATTCATAACAAGTATAAGTCTACATACATGTTTATCTTATTTCATAAATATAAATGTGTGTCTATGTATAAAGAGGGCGAGCATGAGTTACATGAGTCTCTTGGTTATTGGCACCCAGTGTGCTCTAACATCGTTACAATCTCTATATACCTTGAAAAATCCAGGGGATTCATGTATCGGACATCTGGTGAATTCGATTTTGATGTGTTTCCACCCTGGGGGAGGGAACTAAAGATAAAGGGGGTAGCAGTATACATGTATACATCACTAGTGTGTTGTGACTGAAGCAGTTTTGGATATATCTCTAGTAGTCCCCGAAGACCAAATACATAAGGGAGAAAAACAAAAAAAAAATTGAGAAAAAATAGACAAATAATGTACCTAAAAATTTCATAATTTATTTTTTATAATTAATTATTATATAAAATAAGGAACATTAATTTGATTACTAATTTTTTTTTACTTAGATTCTTTGCTAATGTGGATGGATAAAATAAAAGAAAGTAACTCGTGGTAGAAATGTTGCGATAAAGTGACGAGTATGAACTCGTTGAGGGAGGAGAGAACAGATGTGAGTTGGCGCTCGCGGGTACCCTGAGGGCGCCATATAGAATGTAGAAAAAGAGAGGAACGGTTTGCTGTGCTCCCTTGGGAGTCTTGCTGGGACAAACCATCCCTTGGGATATAAATGTGTTGTGTGTTTGAAGCCCCTCATGCACAAATTCTCTCTCGTTCTCTCTGGTGTTGTAAAAGACCTTTTGCGAACCCTCATGAAAGATCGAAAGGAGTGTAGTATGCACGTAATAGTAGTGGTAGATAGTCTCATCAATTCTTTTGGGAATTTTAGGATCATCTTCAAATCGTTCTAGCATATATACACATATAGAATTACATGTATTAATTTCTATGAAATTGATCAATTAATTTTTAAACACATCAAATAAAGCAGGATGAAAAAAAATAAATGAGAAAAATTATTTTTTATATTTTATTATTGAATAAATATTAATTATAGTGAATTAATATTTTGCATGGGAGAATGAAAATTTGTATAAGAAATAAAATGAAGTTGAAGGAGGGGGATTGAATAGAGTATAGTTATACTTATAGTTGAGGGATGTTTGTGTTTTGAAGAGAAATTTTATAGTGAGATGATAAAGTGATAGGCAAAGTAAATAGCCATGGAGTTTGATTTACATGTGACTGAGAACGAAAGTTACCGCTACTCTACTGGTGCAACGTTACTATATACCTACCTTTCTCCCACTCACCCTCAGGGGTGAATTGTATGTGGGGTGAATGTGTCACGGTCCAACGCGCTTCAGACTCACGTGGCGGTACACGTGTCGAACGCGCGATTGTGCTTTGGTCTCGACGGTAACTTACCCTTAACTGTATGTGTACATATATGTACACATGTATATAGGAATATTTATATGATTTTTCTTATATTATTATGCATGAAACTGGTAAAATCACGCCCCAGTTAACAACCCTCTCAATTTTTCTAGCGTATTTATCTCTTCATATCAAAAATTTTTTATTTACTGTAAATAAATTATCTAAATAGTTTAGATTTATTTTTGTGTTTTAAACTATTGGTTTAATATAATTTATTAATTAATTTGTAGGGGAAAAAGTGTGTAATTAATTATTATTATCGAATTTATTTGATTTTTTATTGTAATTATTTTTATTATTATTTAATTAATTTAAATTCAATTTCCAAGGTTGGTATTGTTGTGTTTAGTTTTGTTTTATATGTATTGAAGCGTGGAAAAAATAGTGAGTGTACTTTTATGTATATGTGTAGTGTGTACATATGTATATAATGTATATAAAGAGGTTGTGGAGTTGTGGAGTTGACTTGCTGGAGGACTTAGGTTAATCCAAAATCCGGATTATCAGTCTTTTCAGCTGGTCTTTTCTATACATGCATGTCCATGTATGTATCAGACTATCTATACAAACTAGTGGGTGTCTATGTGTATGATATAAGTATATAAGTGTTGAGGTAGATGAAAATTTATGCTGATGTGTAAGACGACTGTATCGACTGTTTGACAGATGAAAAATTGTGTTGAGACAGACAATCAATGTACTTTAACGAACTAGATTTAACTTTTGAATATTCTATGATTGATAAACATATTCGTAGTATATACACTCGTATGTATTAAATATATATGTGCATATTTAAATAATGTAAATGAAGATTTTCGTGCAAATTATATATTTTTAAAAATTTTTTGTTAAAGCTAAAATGTCAATAGAAATATTTTTTGAATAATATAATTGTAAATTTTATGCTTTCAACAATTTTACAATTATTAGCAAACCATGTGCTCAATTATATTCATTTATACGCAGATATATATTAATATTTATGTTAAATAATTTATAGTTTACTCAGTTCACGTGAAATCTAAAAACAAAAATACTTCTTAATAATTAATTTCGCTTTAATCTAAAATAAATAAATAAATAAAGAATTAATACACTAAATAAAACAGAGCTTGATAAAATATTCATTTGCAGTCGAGGAAATCATTGTTAAAAAATATTATAAATAATAAAAAAGATATTAAATTGTGCTTTATATACTGACATGAATTAAACTTTTTACAATATAAACAACTACACATTACCCCACTTCAATATAATTACAATAGATTTAATTATAAATGTAAAAGTAAACTTACGCTCACACAACTCGTGTGTTTGAGTGACGCTACCGTTAGAGGGCGCACGTGCAGTGGCGCTGTTGTCGCGCGATTTCTATTCAAAAGCAACGACGTTGGGTTTTGTCAAGAATGAATAGAAGATATGGCGACCAAGGGCCATAGACCGCGTGGTCTACATCATGGTTAATGGGGGTGTATAGACCATTGTTGTATAAATAGGTTTGGGCGAGTTAGGGGTTGCTGAGTTACCCCAAGGGAACTGCACATGTCCGCATCGATTATACTGCCTGTTTTCCCCATCATTCTCCAATGCCATTTCTCTATATCTCCATTCATATATGTATATTTTTTTCCCACTATTTTTTTTTGTTTTATTTAATATTTTTCTTTCAACTCTTCACATTTTACTCTTGTTTCATATTTTCATCTATTGCAATTTTAAAAATTCTAAACATACACGTTCTTTTAGCTTTTTGCATTGCATTTCATTTATTTATTTTTGTTTCCTTTTATTTTATTCCTGTCATGTCAGTATCCTTTCTTTCTTCAGTACGTTTTGTTTCTCCAATAGTATTTGAAATATGTCTGTGTGGAAAGTTTGATCGCTATGCATTGAGAGTTAACCCCTGAGGCAAACGAGTGTATTTTCTTTCCCTCAATTGCTTTTTCACTCTTTCCCTTTTTCCGTTGTTTAGTTGTTCTGGTGGTAGTGGTGATCCTGCTGCTGCTGCTGCTGCTGCACTGCTAATGCCACAGGGCATATACCACACAGTTATTTTCAAGCCATTTGCTTTGTAAACTCGCACAATCTCATCGCGATATTCATTCGTATATTTATGAATATTTTCTATATTTAATAAATTACTCCAACATTTAATTCTCCCATTGTAACATTATTTAATATAAATTTAATATAATTAAATTTATATATTATTATTATAACTATTATTACATATAAAAAATTAATTTATAAATTTAATATAATTAAAATCAATAAATAATTTGAAATTATATTTTTACTTGGCGATTTTTGATAAATAATCATTTATGAGATGTTTGTGGAGGAGAAAAAAAATATGATGAGACCTGTCTGAATTATGTCATACCCATATCACTATTGGTTATATTACAACAGTCAAGGGGTTGTTGTTCTTGCTGTTGTTGTTGTCAATACTGATTGCTACTCTCTCATACAACTGCGACAGTTCTATTATACATACATATATAATATATATTATATAATCAAGTATGTCCCACCCTCTTAGAAACATTAAAGCTGATATACTTTTGTGTGTTATCTTTTACTTCTACTTTCCTTTCATTTCCTTATTCATTTCGCTCGCTCGTATATTTCTCATAACTGATCCAAAACTCGACCTCCAACATACTTTTATACACCCTTATATATTCTATATCTCACTCGTTCACTCTCGACATTATAACCACCCTCGATCATCAACGAACATTCAAGTATAGACACACAATACGTACATAATATATACGTATCCATATTGTGAGTACATACAATTGTATAAATAGCATGCGTGCACCATTAACTGCGTAAGGGGATGAAAATACACGAATTAGCTTCAATGTTACTGTACATTTATTCTCGACCTAGTAGCCCTGACACAGGTTTCAACGTGAGCTTATTATCTCCATAAAAAAAAAAAAATTATCAACACTTAAAATTTTTTTAATCTTTTTATTTTCTTCAGTTAATAAATAACAATTAATCAAAACTAATTCACCACTGAAATAAAATGTTTATAAATTGTTATAAATATATTAAATAATTACTTGACATAATTGTTATTAATATTAAATAAATCAAAAATACTCGTGATGAAAAATTATCTCACAAGTACATTTTTTTTTATTCATTTTCCTCAATAATAAACTGCTGATCAAAATTGATTTGGAATTATCTTGGAACAAATCGCGTGTGTTCTATGTACTCTTTAATACATATATAAAATGTATGTGTACATATGTATATAAATATATACATATAAATGTGGTCACGTGAATCAAAGTGACAGCTCGCGTGGCCAAAGAAATCTGGACGTGTCGTGCGCGCGCGCCTCCTTTTCAAATTGCATCAGATATACATATATGCGCGATTAAAGTATATAAAGGGGTGGCGAAAGCATGTTATACGCATTGTAAAGATATGCACGAGACGTCAGCGCATTTATATACAACATTTTATATATACCTATGTACATACGTTTGTATAAGTACAAAGCAATGAGATATACGCCCACCATCTGTCCTCCCTTCGTAGCTATTTCAACCCCCTAAATTCGCTATACCTTCAAACTGTGTACATCACACCCCGTCGCGTACATGCACAAAGTAAGTGCACCAAAAATTGTATATATATATACATTAATATATACAAAAAATATAGAAGAGAAAAATTCGTGCCACCCGTTGTGCTTCCAACTGTCTTGTTACATATATATACTCACATATGTATTGTATAGATATTCTAAAAATTTGTAACCATGTGGCGATTTTAGGAAATAGTTACCAATTAATATTTATATAATTTTATATATGTATATATTTTTTTTATAAGGAAGAAAAATTGACAAATGGACTTTGTACGACGTTAAATGTACAAAGATAAATTTGCAATTGCCCTCAAGCACGCCCACAACACTTGTCCTTTTTATATGACATTACAATAAGGGTAGAAAGGGGTCTCTTACACATGGAGATGTACATATGTATATTATATATGTATAAATTGTATATATGTCCATGATGGAGAGTAAAAGAAGTGTAGGAGAAAAAATGTATAAGGAGAGAAAAAAAAACACAAGCTGTGAAACAGGTGGGATAGAAAAAATGTGGGTGTGTCGGGTGCACCACCCCCCGGGGATAGGTCGACTCAAGGGAGGGAGGAGGGTGAATATCATATCGTCACTTTATGGTACATTATGGTAACCATTGCGTATAGGCATTGAAGAAACGAGGGTGGAATTTGTAAGTAGGTAGTTTATAGGGGTTGCGCCTCAGTCATTTAGTTTGGGGATACTGGTGGTTGCATTGTATTTATGTTAACAGTTGAATTTATATGTAATTTGTATGTATTTTATATTTGTAAATCGTATTTTGATGAGAAATTTGTGACACCTCGATTAGTGTACTCGAAGTTGAAATATAAAAACTAAAAAATCTGTCGCAATTTTATTTATTTTTATTTTTTTTTTATTGGAGAAAAATTTGGCAAATTGCAGGTCGTGGTAATAAACAAATAAACAAATAATGATGCAGACTGTTAATTATAATTGTTTGATTTTAATAATTATTAATATTAGTTTTATATTTAATTTAATTATATTTTTTAATAATATAATAAAGTGTCAGTGGAATGGTGTTCAGTTAGTTGTAATAATTAATTGTTGAAGCTGTGAATTAAATTTATAAAAAATTTACTAGATGTATAATTTATTGCATGTATAAAATATAAATAAAAAATATATCGTTATCACGTGATAGTTTATTAGTTAACGAGAGAAATTAAAATACAATTTTAATGTGAAATTTCTCTAAATGTGGAATTAATAATTATTTATTGTATTCTATATTATATTAAATTTCAATAATGAAAATTATTTGTGAACACAGAAATTTATTTATTATATTACAGATATAAATATCACGATAAAAAAATAAAAATAAAATAGTAATTGGTTATTTTTGTATATTATTATTAATAATAAATAATAATGTTACGATTATTGACCAATTGATTTAATCTAAATTGCGAAAAAAAAAATTTTTTTTTTGTTGATTAAATTACTGCGTTGCCTAAAACTTTGAATAAAACAATAGCTATACATATACATATAAAATAATAATAATAATAATAATAAAATCGATCGCAATAAATCATCGATAAAAAAAAAATCACGTCCGCTACACTATTAAATTGTATCGAGAATATCCGAAAAAAAATTCAGAATAAAAATTTTCGTTTCTTTCTGCAGCATCAACGTAAAAAAAAAAATCTATAAATGTATATAAAAGCACCGTGCAATTATTTAATTTACGATAAACATCGCTCTAGTATAGCTAAAATACTAAATAAAAAAAAACCTAATAAAATTCACTTCCTTAATCACAATTCAAAAAACAATACATATCATATTTCATCCTTTCAAAAAAATTGCTCTCTCTTCAATCCAAGCAAATATAAAACAACATTTCCCTCCAATCAGCAACAAATTTCCGACTAAATCAAAAAAACCAAACCATGAAAAAAAAATTTCCACAACCTCTCACGAGTTCGCGTACTCACTACACATACCCGTCTATACCCGTACATAATCCACCTATAAATGCATATTATAAATAATCCAACAAAGAAAAATAAAATTACCCACACAGACTATTGCACAGAGAAATTCATACACACATACAACAACGACAGTTTTGTGAGCGGGAAGGAGAGAATGCGGTGAAGCGTGAGGAGGCAAAGAGAAAGAAGAATAAGTATAAGAAGGCAGGCAAATGAAGGTGGAAGAGAAAGGGAGAAGAAGTGGGTCCTACCTGACCCCGTGGCCGAGCACGTACAGGGCCTGTAGACTGGCTATGGGGCTTCGACTCCCGTATACAGCTCTGATCGCTGCCTCCCGGCATAAAGGAAGGTATAACCCGTCGCTTCGAGCGAGAGGCCTCCGGGTCCACCTCCTTCAAGCCCTATACTTATCTTTATTCTTTTATTTTTGTTTCTCTCCCGCGCTGTTTCATCCTCCTCCACCTTACCATAAGTCCCCATTCCTATTCACATGTGTATACATATAAAACCATAATATAAATACATACTATGTAGATGTACACATAGCTATGAGTTTATATGTATAGATGTGAATATTGCGTATAGGTAGGGCCTTAGTTGTGGGCCTTATATTCATTGCAACACCTATGCATCGTCGCGAATACTATACAATGAGCTTTTTCTTTTATATATGTGCTTATATGTATTGATGAGTGAACGAGGAAAAGAGATCGCGAGGTAGATTGAGTGAGAAGGGAAAAAATAAAAAAAATAAAATAACGATTGGGACTAAAAGAGAAGGAGAAAGAGCGTCACCGTATACTTATTGACCGTGGCCAAGTTGGCCGCGCGCACGGGGTGTGTTATTATTATCCGACATTATCTATAATTCCGAAGCGGGCAGGAAGCCCACTTAGGGATTGTGATAGCCCCCGTGATTAAACCCCCCGGTACCGGCTTACGTATATATGTATACTTATACACCTATGTGTATGTATATATGTAATATCGGAATGGCGAGAGAGAAATAGTAAAGAGAAAACAGTTGCTATTTTGTTTGCGATATTATTGTCATCAGTTGTTGGATTTTTATTTTTTATTTTTATTGTTATTGTTTGTGAAATAATAATTGTAGGAGTTTTTTTTTTAGGTTTGTTGTTGGTATTGAAATGGTTTTAGTTGTTGTAGATTGTATACTTGTTAATATTTATGGGTTTTATGTGGAATAGAGAATTATTATTCATTAGTGGTGAATAACAGGAAATGGGTTGATGATAGTGTTTATGTAATTTTATTTTTTTGAGAATTTTTTTTAAACGTTTCGGACGATTTGAGAAATTTTATGTGGATATGAGATCGATGGGAAATCGCACGAGGTTTCTAGTGGTTATATTATTATTGAGGATAGAAAAAGAAGTAGTCGTGAAAATTGTGAATTAAAACAGTGGGTAACTAGAACGCAGGTTGATAATAATAGAAATTTATTGGGATTCTTTTTTTTTTTTTGAGGATTTTTCTCGACTTTTTTCAGCAGTTTGCGAGTGATGTGTGTATATGGATTCGATAGGAAATTGCACGAGCTATTGAATGGTCGTGTGATTGAGAGTGAAAAAAAATAATACAAGTTACTGCGAACTGATGGTAAAAGTTAATAAAACAATAGTTTGAAAAATGTATTGATATTTTTTTTATACTCTCCATTACTTTATCAAAAACAAACTAAAACAATAATTATTTAATTCTAGCATCAACTCTCAACTCACTCAAACAATAATAATACAGATTTTAAACTCCTGATTTTCAAAATTCTTATCCATATTCTACAATTATTATTCAATATATTTTTTAGCTGTTTAAAATAAACATCAATCCCATTTCGAATATACATATAAAACAATTTTTATCTGTAATTCATCACATATAAGCAACTGGAATAAACCCACGCACATAAATATACATATAAAATGAAAAAAAGAAAAAAAAACACACACATGATTGTATTGTATAAATTTATCCAAAATCTTTTTTCACAAGATGAAGAACGAGTTTCGTTGCTCTCAACGAGAGTGCATCCGGTCTCGATTTCTGACGATACGCCACAACGTGTTCAAGCCTGATACTCTCCATCTTACACATTAATATATACATACACATACAAATATACACGTAGCAAAAGATTGGTCAATTCGATGAGAGTCGATGTGCGCAGAGAATATAAGTCCCAGACGCAAAGAAGATAAAGGTGGGTGTATAAAAAAAAAAAATTAAAATTAAAATAAATAAAACCAGAGGAAAAAAGACGATAAAATTATTCCAAGTGGCGGGGAGTGTCTGGATTGGGTCTTATGATGTATATAAATGCATTCGGGGTCCTACGCGGTCCCCGCGGAACTGCCTATACACCATCCCCCTTTTTTGGCTAAAGGCACAACAGTAGGCACACGGCCCGGCCCCAAGACGCTACTCCGGTAATGGCCCAAGCGATTATAACTGAAAAAGCCGGAAACCACTTATGCGCCACACGGGCAGTTATGATACACAAGGCCCCAGTTATAGAGAGTTCGAACCCGAAACCCTCCGGGCCCAAAACAGTCCCACCACACCCAGCAAGGCCATATATTCACATAGATATTATTATATATTATATACACTAACACACCATCTTCATCAAGATTCTCAGGACATGGCGAACTATCAGGAATAAAATGTTTATAAGATGATGGAGGAAAAAAATAAAATGATGATGATGAAGAAAAAGAAAAGCAGAAGGAGAATAAGAAGAAGACAAAGAAGTCAAAAAGAAGAAGGCACTGTTATAAAAATAGTGATGTGTATCTGATGTATAGATACGCATCTAGTCTGCATTTATATACTTTAGCTTTCGGGTTATCATCGTGGAGGGATTGGCTAATGCTACTGGACTTATTGGGCCCACACGCCGGAAGCTGCTTTGGGTCCTATGTGAAATAAGGTGCTACTGTGCGTGACGAAAGAAGGCGTGCCAGCTTTCAATGGAAAGTATTATGTACGTTCTCACTTCAATTTTGTTTTCTTCCGGATTATAATATTCACTATTGACATACAGTTGTCATGCTCGCCAATAATTATATGTAAACTCTTTTGATATGTATATTGTAATAATATAGTTGAACACGTAGAGAATTTTATTTATTCATTTATTTATTTTTAATGCTTGATTTTAGAAGTAAGGCAATGTGTAGAATTTTATAATTTGACAAATTGCAAATATTAGTTTTATTTTATATTGTGTGGTTTAAAAATAGATTTGGATTTATTATCTGGGCTTTCTTATGTAAATGTCACAGGTGTGTCCACCCATGGGGTCAAAGAAACGATTTAGAGTAAATAATAAATGAAGAAAAAGAAGAAATGAGAATGAGAATATAAACGAGAGATTTTTACTTGAAAGAAAAAAAATAAATAAAATATGTAATGTATTTATCTATATAAATAAAAATGAAGAAAGAAAAAAATTATTTTGGGCATTGAGTGATGAATGTCACAAACTAGACCACCCTGACAACTTTTAAACTTAAATGACGAGTGCACGTCGTATTATAAATATTGTGATATATATTATTGTGATAGGTATCTGACAGGTGGTTTGAGGGCCCCCTACAGTCACATACAAACACTTACGAATCGCACGCGTGGTTCTTTTTGGTTACCAATACACTATACACACGTCATATATTTGAATAGGATTATTCTTCGTACAATAAATATGTACCTATGAGAATGTACACAAATATAAATACTTATGTAAGTCAAAAATTTATTCAATAAAAGTATTTTATTCCAAGTGCAATAAATAAAAACTAAAAATCGTGCTCTTGTTTTTCATCATTGTTTTATTAATTAAGAAAATATATTTAGTATTTAAAAAATATCCCCATTAAATCAAAGTATTTTATCGAATTAGAAAAACAAAAAGAAACAGAATAATTTTCTGCCTCAATTATCTTTTATAGAATACATTATTAAAACTTCAACCCAAATAAATAATTCAACATAACTTTAACACACATACCTAATTTCCAAAGTGTTCTAAATTCATTTATTAAAATCCACAATAAAAATTTTAAATTCAGATCAATAATAATTCTTTTTTAATATGCAAATGTTTGAAAAAATAAATAACAATATTTGCTACCTACGTCTTAAATCTACACACGCAGATGAATTTGATCCATATCGAAATAGCAAAAGCTAAAGTACAATATTTTATTTCTACATGAATAAATTTATCCTATAAAAAATCTACAATTGAACACACCATAACACACACGAATTTCAGTACAATCGTCTATACAACACGTGCAGATATATAAAACAAATCGAGTTGCATTTTATACACATACAAAAATAAGGCAAGCTGAAAGCGGTAATCGAGTCAAACCATGAAATTATAGATTAGCAACGATGACTCGTCGTTTATTGTTGATGTTGGGTCATGGATAACCTGCCGATCAGGATCAAGAGCCAACACAGAGGGTGAATGAAAAAACAATATATACTCATCCATCTACATATACAAATACATATGTATATCTAAACTCATGCGCATGATTTTATATATGTATACATAGTGAGAGGGAAAATCATGAACGTGGCAAACGTCGAAAACACGCAAGCCTCGCGGGTACCCACGTGGAAACGTCATCGGCAGCTGGAATCTCGCGGGGTGTCCTGTGTGATGGTCTGATGGGGATGCAAGTGGGGTGATGGCGAATGGCATAATAGTATTAGTGCAACCGTAGTGGTTACAAACACGGTAATGTTTTTTTATAGATGGTGAGGGCGGCAAAAATCCACATAAGAGAAAGAGGAAGGAAGAAAAAAAAAAGAGAAGAATGAAATTGAGAAAGAGAATATGAACACGAGGGAGTTTTCTAGGAAGGGGATGAAAGGAAGGACGCGGGTGTTTTTGCGAGGACTACAACTCGGTTGGTTAGGGGTGAATGGCTTCAACGTTTGCGTCCCCTAAGCCGCCCTAGGCGCAACCACCAAAACCCTGCAGAGCTTATTTCACGAACGACCGATCACCCTCTCTAGCTGTCCATGTATGTATAAACGTATGTGTGTATTTATATTCAGATGTATATAAGCGTGTGTGTGTGTGTGTGTTTTCGTCTCTTACTCTCTTTTGGTGTTCTGATGTGCTTGAGAATTGGGGTTGAGAGAGAGAGGGTGGAGTGCACGCGAGTGAGAACTGGCAGATAGAAGCTTATCTTTGCACCGGGGCAAAAGCAGCCGCTTCAAAGTTCCGTCGGTGCGCGAATATCGAAGTTGATGTTAATAAATAAATATTTTATGAATTATGTGGGAGTTTATATTTATTTAAAGTATTTGAAGATTTTTTTTTTAATTATGCTTAGTGTGTGGAATTTATTTTTAAAATGATTTTTGTATTTTATTTGTATGAATATATAGAGAGAATAATTGAAATGTATTTATTAATATTGATAAATAATATATGGTTATTGTTTATATTTATTTATATTACTTGATGATTTTTTTTTTAATTATGTTTACTCTGTGGAATTTATTTCTAAAATTATTTTTGTATTTTATTTGTAAGAATATAGAGAGAGAATAATTGATATTAATAATTGAAATGAATTTATTAATATTGATAAATAATATATGGTTATTGTTTATATTTATTCATATTATTTGATGATTTTTTTTTTTAATTATGCTTACTCTGTGGAATTTATTTCTAAAATTATTTTTGTATTTTATTTGTAAGAATATAAAGCGAAAATAATTGACATTAATAATTGAAATATATTTATTAATATTGATAAATTATATATGGTTATTGTTTATATTTATTTATATTATTTGATGATTTTTTTTTTAATTATGCTTACTCTGTGGAATTTACTTCTAAAATTATTTTTGTATTTTATTTGTATGAATATAGAGAGAGAAGAATTGATATTAATAATTGAAATGTATTTATTAATATTGACAAGTAATATATATTTATTGTTTACATTTATTTATAGCATTTGTGTTTTTTTAAATTATATATAATAATTAATTCACTTTATATCAAAAAAATATCATTAGACTCAATATTCAATATAATTAACGCGGAATAAAAATATTAACAAATATATTAAAATTAATAATTCAATATTTATCCATATAAATTTATATTAATTATAGATACACCATTAAATACTTGTACACTTTCTACATATTTCAATTTTATCTATATGTATTATCTTCTCACCCAGCTTACCAGAAAAAAAAAAAGAATAAATAAAATAAAAGTGAAAAGCGAAAATGAAAAAATGCGGGAATTTCGCGCGACAAAGATAAGACAACGAAAATTAAATAACGTAGATATATATACCCACAGAATCATGGCCATCTTCTTATCCATAGGGGTTGGAAATAAATCCGGTGTCTCGGAGGAGAGGAGTCGCACGCAAAATAAAGATAAAAAAAAATGTATAACCACTATAGATATACAGAGGGTGGAAAAAATAAAAATAAAAAAAATAAAAAGACGAAGGTGATATAGAGAGGGTAATATAGAAAGAGAGAAGGAGGGCGCGTCAACGATGGGTTCGACACCCTCACCATAGAAACTACCATCTACATATACACATATATATATATGTATATATACCTTTGTGCCAAAGGTATATGTATACATATAAAGCATAAAGGAAGGGAGTTTTCGAATGTTGGAGAAAATGTTGGCGCAAAGGGGCTATATATGTGTATATATATACAGTGGGGTAACAAGGAGAGGGCTTTTGCGTTATCTGCGGAGTCGCAGGCCAACATTGAAGCTCGCCCTTCGGGAATAAACGCGCAGAGATAAGCAGTAGAGCCCTCCACCCTTAAATGGGATGACGTTCGCGCACGCGCTCGTGTTCGTGCACGTCGTCATACTCGTCTCCTCCCCACTTTGTTCCTCATGCAGAAATGCAAAGAGATCTTGATACGGGCTACCACGCGGGGTTCAGAATGCTCTAGCATCCCTCCAAACCCCCCCTTGCTATAGAGATATGCCATCGTTTTCGAAATATATACGTATACACAACTATAACAAAAAAAATCCCATGGGCCCGTGGGAGAGCTCCCTTGTAACTTATGAATCAGATTTATCTGCACCCTTGTGACTGATCACCTCCAACCCCTCTTCTCACTCTCTTTCTCTTTATTTTCGTCTTTGTTTTTTATGTGTTGAGCATTTTTTTATGTGAATTTTGTTGTATGGTCAAGAGAAATATTATTAGACATTTTATTTAGAGTGTTTGAGAGGTTTATTTTTACTACGCGAGAATAAAAAAATTATTTAACTATGTGGATTAAATAGAGAGGAAAATTTTGAAGAGTAAAAAAAAATATTGGGATGTGAATTTTTAAATATGAAATAAATATTAATAATAATTTTATAAGAATCAATTAAAGATTTATATTTATTCGATAATATTTCCAAATAAATATTTTTATATATCAAGTAGTAATAACTATCAAAAATTAATTCATTAGTCACTTTATTAGTTTACACACAATTCGTTTATAAAATTTACAAATAAAAAATACAACACTCTATACAATTATCTAATAACCAATAAATCAAATAATTAATTAAAACCCCCACATTGTCTAAATACACAACACATCTAATAAAAAATTCATAAACCTTATCAAACCTACAGTCCACTTGACATAAAACACTTTCCTTTACATCTTCTTCATCTGTCTCATTGCAAATCCCCCAGCTTAAACTAAAACGCCATCAAACCATATAAAAAAAAAAAAGCAAAATGACCCCATAGACTTAACATCACTCAAATCATATTGAATAAAAAAATATCTCTATATAAAATATCCGTAAAAGTGATAAACATTTACATACAACCGTAAGAGTCAAAAGGAAATGAAATTGTTGTGCACTAATCTCACGAATAAGGTGTACGTATTATATATTATGTAGATCTATATATACGTACATATATTTAGGGTGTGAGAGAGGGGTAGTACGGGTAGTTGATGGGTGCACGGTACCGGCACGCAGTCAGTCATCGCGTCACGGTGATTGGACGATGCCGGTGAGTACGCGCAGCAGTAAAAAAGGGATGGCGTGCCCGTCGCACGCATAAACTCGGTTAATCAAGTGGAACTGTCTGTCGGGCCCCGCCGGGACACACCGGACAAAGAGTGGCGTGGCGGCAAGTGAGACACAACATATATACATCTATACATGTTTATATACATTGCATTGTGTATATGCGAGTGTGAGTAAAGCAGTAAAACGTAACTCGCCGAAATTATCCGACGAACATTTCAGTGGACATGGTAGACAGGTGGCACGGGGTCATCAACAAACCGCAGCTTCAACCAATGTCTTTTTCGTATTACTCCATCAAACAATAGACGAAAAGAAACAAATATATATTTAAAATAATAGTAGTAAAAAAAATAACGAAATGTATTTAATAAATTTTTTTAATTATCAAAATATAAAGTAGTCTATTAGTTTAGTATTAAAACAGACTCTTTTTATTATTTGTTCTATTTATATTTAACTCTTTTATTTAATTAACTTTTAAATCAAATATTTCATTCAACTCTTTTTATTTATTTGCTTTATAATATTTAGCTATTTATAAATTTACTGCTGCGAAGTGGAAGAAAAAAACGGAGGGAGATTTACACGTTCAATTACAAGAAGAAAAAAAAATTATATTGTGTATAGATGTATACAGAAAAACAGATGTTCTAAATACGTTTTCTATGATATACACATAGTGCTTGAGAATCTGGCGTGTGCCCTGAATTTTCCCAATCGTTAAAACCGAAGGTTTATACATATATGTACAATAAAAGAAGCCGAAAGCGCCAAAAGGATCGTGGTGGATGATTAGTCGGCACGTTGACCAGATGACAGAGCCATGACCTAGGAAATCCCACGAAAAATCTATCGCTTTAGTCTTTCATACATACATACATGTATATTTCAATACATACACTACATACATGCACACATATGCATGTGTATTTCCAATATACATATAAAAGAGCGCGGCAGCGCCATGCGGCTTGAGACATGAGAAATTGATGTTGGGCCAGACCTCGCTCTCTGCGGTCGTTGTGGTTATATCTTTTTTTTATTTATTTCATATTTTTTTTTTCTTATATTCATATATACCTCCATCTCGCTCGTTCGCTGCTGCTTGTCGTGTGGGGGAAAGAGGGGCGGTACATGGCACGACCTTCGTGGCTATTGACGGTTGCGGCAGCGCGCGGTGAAAGACTTGAACATCATCGACTTCAACTCAGCTCTGGTGCTATACAGATATAAAAATATATGTATGTATGTGAGTACAATTTTGACGAAGGTAATTGTCATGTTGTGATATCGGAAAGGATTAATTTATTGCTTATTTGTACATTTTTTTTTTATTTTTAACTTTTTTCTCAATCCACGTTCAATTGACTGTGAACATTACTGTTGTATAAGAGATAAATTGATGGGAAATAAAAATTATAATACGTGTGTAAACTTTTTATGAATAGACCAAATAATTGTATAATGTATATTTACAATAAATAATTGAGGAAAAAAAAAATTGAGAAACAGGAAGAAGTTTAAATATAATTATTTATTTTAAATAAAAATTGTCATCTTTTCTATTTATGTTTGTCAGTAAAGTACAGGTATAAATATGTACAGATATATATATGTATCAGAGAGAGAGGGAGATGGAATATGTATAGTGGTGGGTGCGCGTTGAAATACGCATTGGGATGACTGGTGATGTTTTTTGGGGCGGCGGCAAAACTTCAAGGACTTATTGCTCGAGGTCCGAAAAACACTCGCGGGCTCCTAATTATCGCCCCGGGGGTTCCCCTTTTTCAGGGGCGCGGGGTCTCCTCTCGTAGTATATTCCCGGTACAAAACTGCCCAACAGGGGTCCAGTGTGAAGCCCCCTAACCTGGACCGACCCATCAAGACTCTTCGACGCTTTTACTCTTTCTCTCTTTATTTATCTTCATTTCTTTATATATTTTTTTTTTAATACTATAGACATACATTTACTCCGACCTAATTTACTAACATTCATACATCACCATCGTTCATCGTGATGATCTACACAAGCATCACACGTGAAACATTATTATTTTTTATTATCATCACTTTAAAAATAGTAATTGAAAGATTATGAATTTATACATTTGTATTTATACAGCGCATATGTGTCGAGTTTTATTTTCAATCAGAAGTATTAAGTGGTCGAATTTTCAGAGCAAACATCATGTACACCAAGGACATGAACAAACATTATACGTCTGTATTGAATTGATGATCAGAAAGGGATCAAGAGACGAAATGGATCAGGAACATTTTGTATCGACACTTGAAGGGGAATTGTGTCTATATCATATACAAACACGACGTTTCATGTCTACATTTTTATACCACACATATTACATACATATCTCTCAATCAAATTTCCCAATAAAATTCCAACAATCCTTCACAATAACTCCATTCTACATATCAATTAAATATTTTTTAAACTCACAAATTTATTTTAACATAAACCCAAATATTTCACCACTAGAATATTAATAAACATTTTATATAAATTCTGCATTATTGTTTATTAATTCAATTATTTCCCCAGGTAGGATAAATAACGAAATAAATTTTTTTTTCAAATAAATTGTAACGTCAAACGTGTTCATACAAGTTTGAACGTGTAAACACACGTATAAACTGCAGACTTTCAGACCACTATCAAGGGCTGCAATGTGCATTGAGGGGGAAAACTAAATATATACTATATATTATAAACGGAAGAGAGAACGAGAGTGTGCTTTATGTATTGTCAAGTACAATTGGCAAACACGAGACGCTTGTATATATAGTCAAAGCTCTCGTCCACTCGCACCCTCTGGGCTTTACAAGGAATTTGGTGATGGACCTGTCCCATGCACGCCATCAACTTCATATATCCCCTCTATACTTACCATATATGTATGCCATATAATGTATGTATATAAATACATATATACACATGTGTGTACTGAGTATATATAGCTTACACATATTCACAACTATTTTTTTTTTATGTAGAAATAAACAACGAAACATGTTGATATTTTATATGTAATCGTTTTTTTTTTTGCTCTATTTTAACGAATTCTTCATGCTAAATTAATATTGCTAAATAATAGTATATAATAACGGCTTGTAAATAGGAATTTGTATATTTGTGTATTTGTTTATAAATAAATTAGATTATAATTATTTGAAAGTGAATTAAAAAATAATAATTGGACTTATAATATTCTTCGGAATAAATAATAAAATGTAATTAAAATGAGTGGTTAATTTTTTTCTCAATCAATTAGCAACTTATCTAGAGAATATTCTATCGTACATAAACAATGATAAATAAAAATATATAGTAATTAACAATTTATTAGAATTATATAAAACAAAGTGACTACAGTAGTAAATTTATCTTCAACATTTTAAAATACTCTTCAATTAAAAAAATAATTAAATAAATAATACTTACATATTTACTAGTACCTGTATACTTGTATGTTTATTTATAAATAAATTAGATTATAATTATTTGAAAGTGAATTATAAAATATTGATTAAACTTGTAATATTCTCAAAAATAAATACTAACATTTAATTAAAATTAAGAAACGAAAATACACAATGATAAATAAAAATATATAAAAATTATATAAAAAAGAGTATAAACAACAGTAATAAATTTATCTTCAACATCTTCAAATACTCTTCAATTAAAATAAATAAATAAATAAATAATGCTTACATATATACTATAGTATCTATAT
>JAQQBR010001832.1:7294263-7313227 GCA_030347285.1 Microctonus hyperodae | reverse complement strand
CATATCTATCAAAATCCGGTTGGGGTCGTGAATAATTCGAAGAAATCGTAGCTTGTCAACCATAGGGTTAGATAAAAGAATTTAAGCGAAACTTTATACTGTTCATAACAAACACATACCAAGATATACATGTCTGTATGTATGAAGAAGTCAAGTCGAACAATAGAAAGAGGATGTTGAAACGAAAAAAAAATAATAAAAAAAAATAGAACATACTGAATTCAAAAGCGAGAAGTGCGACCTATCCACGTCATCATTAGGAAAAAAACAAAAGTAGAAACGTTGGTGGGTCAAGTGGGACGTAAAGTTTGTGGATCATTGCTGAAAGTACTAAATATACACATACAGATATATATACATACACGCACACATATGTTTCTCTTTACACTCCATTTTACATTTCCTCTGTTTAAACTATTTGAAAATGTCGAGGAAATGAATAAATGCACTAAACTTGAGAAAATAAATTAATAAAATTCTCGAGTCAACTCTTCATCAACACTTTATTAAATAATAAAATGAAAAAATTTTATTTATATTTTTATTCAGTATATTAATATTATATTTTTCTTTTGTAATACAAAACTGATCAAAATGGTAATTTCATATCACATATGTCATCGTTGAAGTATTCATTTACCCATTACACATACACATATGACGTGTCATCATCGTTGATGTTGTGTTTGGTTCGATCCAACGTCGTTTTGTTGTACTGCTAACCGATAGGCTTATCGTAAGAACGCATTGTAAAACACTTTATCAATAGCGAAACGGCCACAACATATTCACATCCAAATATATACACTCACACACACACACTCCAACATTCTTATGAATACATTCACCTATACATATTTACTCTGAATTCAAAACTCATATTACAGCGCCACCATCGTTTCTCCTTGTGCCATTCGGAAAACCTCACCGATGATAAGGCATTTACTTCACTTCACCTCTCATTCCGCATGTGACTCGTATCCTCACTTTCACAAATGTACAGGATGCCACATATATGTATACTATATATACATGTTTATTTATGTATATATTTTTATGCGTGGTATATTTTTTTGCTGTCTTTCAAAGAGTTTATCTGACGATAATAAAAATATCGATCTTCTGCAATGGTGGCACAGCTGCAGCGGGTTGTCAATTTTTTTCTTTCTTTTTTTTTTCTTGTGTTCAATGTCAATATAGCTCACACAATCCTTTGTGATAAATAATGGTATATACCCTGCTCAGTTTTGAGTATACATATCTGTTTGAGATGTGGAGTAGTATATACAGACTAGTTTTTTACATACTCTGACTGGCTTTGATCATAGTCTGTAATAGTACTGCTGTGCCGTAATTTCTCTTCTGTATTACGATGTGCGGTCTTAATTATCCATTCAGTTTAACGGATACCTTTGGTGCTTTACATTACCATTACACCAGTGAATATCGTCAAAGTATGGTCACATCAGTCTAGAGTTTGGATTATTAATAATAATTGTTATAATAGCGAGATGAGGTTATTTATAGCAAATGGCGCATTAATTATTTACTATTGATGAGAATATGTATTTCGGTTTATTTATTTGAATGTATTATAATGTTTAGAAGTTTTTAAAGTGTTTTATTGATATTAAATTATAGCGTTCTATTTATATATGTTGAAGTTTGCTTGTTATAAAAATTTTATTGAGTTTAAATATTTTTTCAATCGTTTTTATATCTGTAAATAACTCAAGTACCCATTAAACTTCATCTGTTTATGTGAATACATATAAATTTTTACCTTTATTCACATTTATAATAGGACAATAATGTGTGTATGTATATGTATGCACATTTATACACGATATTAAAATGCTTTTCATGGTAGATTTTCCTGGCACAGGGTAAATTTATCCAGCAAGAATGGAGTACCGTATAATTACCCGACGATTTGACTCCGCTTTTGGCTTTTCTCCAATTGGGTGTATATAATCTCAGTCTCACCCTCTTTTCGGTTTGTGCATATACACGGCTTGGTGAATTTTTTCCTTTTCAATTTTGTTTTTTGTTATACTTCTTTTATTTCATACACACAAGTCTGCGTCATTTTTGAAAGTCATCGTTATTATTCGTGGCAGCTGTTTGCATCAATCATTTATATCTTCTTACAATTTTGACTTTTCATTCACTTTAGTAGTATGTATGAGTTTATGATTGTAGTGTAGGTGTAATGGTGCAATGACGCACAATAAAACGTCAAGACTTCAATCATCCAATCCTTGGATTATTCGAAAATGGCTCCGTTGGGTATCAATCCGCGTGCGATTTGCGCTTCAACGAATTTCTTTTTCTATATAACCCATAGCCAAGTCCACCGTTATACCGTAGTATACTAGTACTATGTTATCCCGAAGGAATTCGATGAGTCCGAGAGGGGTTAATGACTCCCATGGGCTCCATTTGTGTGGAGTTTCTTCCAGTTTCGAGACATTTCCTACGCCAAATGGTTTTTGGGTATATACATATAAATAACACACAGAGATTGGCATTTGTATGTTTATCTAATCTCTTTGAGAATAAATTTATGTTAAAGTGCAATACAATATATGTTAAATAAAATATAAAACAGTATAGGGTATTTCCATTCGTTGTCTATTTAATTCTCATGTATCTCGTATAAATTCATCTGGATACACTGAGTTATTTTTAATTTAAATTTGTATATTTGGAACTATCAATCAATATATTTTTCCTTGGTACATTGTAGTCCGTTTAAACATTGACGTGATGTAACAGCAGGAAAGGTTAGAACGCGGCAACGTCGCTCGTCAATTGACAATTAAGTGTCGTTGGGGTCAATTGGTCCCACACTTCCCACCCGATTCGAAGTTTGCTCACGTTTTCTATGAAATTATACTTGTGGAATACATAGACACATACATACTAACGAAATTGATGACGTATATGAGGATATTATATGGTCAGTGAAAGTCAAAAGATACCTATACAATACTAGAAAAATATATTTGATATTATTTATGGAAATGCTAATTAGTAAATTAAATTTTACTTTCAACACTTACTCTCACAATTTTGTTTTCCTCATTTTTATTTTATTCATTCATTTATTTATTTATTCATTTATTTATTTCTGTTGCCAATTTAAGAGTCGATATTGTCGTGCAACACTCCGTGATACTAATGAGTTATTTCAGCGATGGCGAATTTATTTTTGTAATTGAATGTCCGTTGAATTAGAAAGTATTTTTCTTTATTTAATTATTTCTTTTTTTTTTTTTACTCAGATTTATTTGTATTAGATAAATATTTTTGTTATTGACTGTAGACATACGCGGATGTTACGATGATTCGGTATGTGAATCTATGTAGACACACACAGAAACAAGCATTCATCGCATAATGGCGACACATGGCCGGTCTTCAACAAGTGGTGGGTGATGGCTGTGGCCGTGTTCATCTTCTTGTTGAAGTTTATAACAGAATTGAATACATAGAAACAAGTTTTCAAGAACTATTTAATTAAAATACGTGTATACTTAGATAAATACTAAATAAATTCAATTGAAATTTATTTTAAAATAATTTTTTATTCATTTATTCAATTTTCTATATTGCATAAATAAAATACAAATATTATAATTTTATATATTCATCGAAGAATAAATCAATTGGAATATTATCCCATGAATATCAGATTAATTTCACTAAAACACAGCTTTTGCGTTTTTATCTATATAATTAATAATCGATATTTATTATTACCGTGTAACCACAATTGTGTTTTAATCAAATATTTTATAGAATCATTTTAATCAAATTCATCACGTTATAAATCAATAAGTGACGTAATTGCCATTAACGTATATTCACTGTGAATTCTCTGAATACAGTTGAAACATTCACATGGTCGTTGAGTTATGGCGGGATCGGGATATGTCTGGTTTATATATGCCAACTGTAGACATGAGAACCCGACAAAGTGAAAGAGACAAGTGTACATATATAAATATATATACATATATACTTATTTTACGTGGAGAGTTACTTGGAATAAGGCACGAAGGTCAAGGCTCCAAGTTGTCGTGCCAAGAAATTCACGCTCCGTTACCGCATTATTGCATATCATCTACCGATCTTGTGCGAAAATTTTCATTCAGGTCAGCTCTTTCTATATATGCTTCAGCATATTAAATATCTAGTTGAGCGAATTATTCGCAAAATATATCAATTATTATATTGTTCTTTGTGTGATGTAGTCAACATTTGATTAGAGATTTTATTTTATTGCTGAGTGAATGATTCAATTGACCTGTCAACTGTCAATTTATTTGTTTAGATATAATGAAGAATTGTTATTGGATATTATATGGTAATAGTGTGGCTGGAAATTTTTTGTCAGTTTAGCTGTTTTAAATGTGAATATATTGTATCAAGTTCAGAAGAATTTTCAATGTCTAGTGAAAATAAAATAATATTTAGTTAATTTATACTTGGGAAATTCATATTTCTGGGATTAATGAATGCCAAAGTTACCTGAGAATATGGCTAACGAGACGCAAACTCACCGGACGGGACGCCAGGATGCACCGATTGTAATTCAAATCGTGGCTCGGTATGTGGCCACTGTGTACAGTCAGTCTCAAAAGCATCTTTGTGCCAACAAACCAGTGGTGCTCAATTCTTTAGTGGCACGTGTTTGTATTATTTTAATTATGACTAAGTTCACTTTTTTTTTCCTCTCATTTTTTTTTTATATTTAAAAGATTTATAGGTATGTGAATTTATCATTTTGCAGGATTAATTAAACTGACGAAAAAAAAAAAAAAAATTGGCTTTTGTATAAAGATTTTTTTTTCTTTCTTCGTCAAGAACTTTCAGTGTAATAGATATAAAGTTATGAATATAAATTTTATGAGAAATAGACTGCGAAAAATTGGCTTTATTTCATTAATATGCAAGCGCCTTTAAGAAAGAGAAATTTCGCGATGGAAAATTAATATTGTTTTTTTTTTTCAAGTTATTTATTTCATACCACAAGTGGTCGTCGTGTCTACTTTTTCATTATTATAGCTTATTTTTTTTTAATGGCATGAAATTTTAAGTATAACTGGTTTCACTGGTGTATTATTACTGCGATCAATACAGCTTTGTGTCACTTGTGAACGTGTAAACGTCGCTGCTATTACTAGTCGTTTAAAATCACACAAAGTAACATTTTATTTCATGCCGTGAACTGTAAGAACATGATATAGAATTACCGATTTCATGGCGGGTGTTGTGTCGCCCGACGTCCACCAACACTGCTATTTTTAGCGTTGAAGCTCTTTCAGAATATTCACAAAGTTATACACAGCTGTTGGGTTGACGTGATTCGCTTTACTTCTTAATGGAATCTCACTACCAACTATTTCCTATTCTCTTCGCATATTTGAAATTCCAACAAACTTTGTGTCATAATCGCTAATTTGTACTGACCTAATTGTAAATTTTATCATTTTTTACATTTATGTTCATGATTATTTTAATATTGTTAAGATTATAAAATTTATTACGCACATTTATTTTATTATTCGTAATAATGATTTGAATTATTTTGCCACTATGTTTAGAAAGAAATTTTATAAAACTAAAAACTAATGGCGTTGAGGTGTAGAGTCAGGTCTTAAAGTTCTAAATAACTGATCTTACCCTCGGGAATTTGGTTTTCATATAGGTATATGCATATATTTATAAAGTAACTCTGACATAGTTACTCGTCCTTGCCTTGTTATATTCTACTACGACACATCGGGTTGATAGTGGAGGGTTTAGGAAGAAAAAAAAGACATTATACATTTACAAAATGAAATTGAGTTGTTCAATCTTCGTCCCGCGCCCAAATGTTTTTTTAAAAAGCCACTTGGTCTTGGGTTGTGACAGTTGAGTATGAGATAGGAGCCGCCAGAGAAAACGTAACGAGAAAAAGAAACACTGGAAAAAAAAAGCAGATACACTCAGTCAAATGTCTAAAACATTTTATGAAATTTTCTCTGTGACATAATTTTCATTTTTCTGTGGGGGGTTTCTTTTTTTTTCCACATTTAAATTTGAATTTAAATGTTTGTCATCACTATGAGAGTCAATTATTTCCTGCCGGTACGCTCGATTACTCGTCTTTACCATGGTATTTGTGCCAAAATTAATGAGAGTAAATTCGGTGGATGGAGCGAACGCGAAACGAGAGACGCAAAGCAAAATTGTGTTGGGGGGGAAATAGTGTGGTGTTGTGTGCGCTGATGTAGCAGAAACCAGGCAGTGAGCTCCCGGTGCGTGGGGATATTTTCCTCACCTGTTGCCAAACAATTCCTATGGAAACAGAATTATAGCCATGATTTTCCGTCAGATAAATAACAACTGCGTATAGATTTAAATATGGCCACATTGTTTCACAAGGTTATACGTAATATTCAATTGTATTTTATTGTTCTCTCTATTGAAAATTTCCAATTGATTATATGCTCATAACTAGTGGTTTGCATCATTAGACCCTTTGTAAATTTTAAATAATTAATTTTTTTTATTTTAAATATATGCATGTTACAGTTTTATTTACTTCAAACAAAGTTAACATCAGTAAAATTAATTAGAACAAAGTATACTCGTGTGTTTATAATTAAAAAGATTCTCGAATTTTTTTCGCTTTAATTTCGCGAGATGCAAACAAATTCGAAATTAGGCGCCGCCTATTGACCTTTTAGTTGACACAAGATGTGACATATCGAAACATGAGAGTTTAATTAAAGGATGGTTTCGTTCTTTATCACATTGGCCTTTGCGTAAAACAAGCCATTGCACCAAGGGTGGGCTGTAGCAATATTGCAGTGCTACTCAGTATATACACAAGAACACCCGGGGAACAAACAATGAGATCTTTATTTTTATTTATTTATACATGAATATATACATTTTGTTTTTTCACCCTCTCTAAAATCCAATAATCGATTTTATTTTCTACGCCATTTAGTTTTTAATATATCGAATTTGAAAGACGATAAAATAAAATAAAAAATGATGTGGTATTTTATGAAGTATTTTACACTGTAAAATTTGTGATATTGGTCACATATATCATTAAATTTAATAGTTTAAACAATAATTTATAACAGCATCCAGGTTATTAGATGATATAGGATTCATGGGTGTAGTTCAGAATTAATATAGACACATTATTGTTTGAGTTTTACACCATTTACCTCTGTAGCAGTTTAGTTAGTTGGCAAGCTTTATTTAAAAAAACCCCCCCATATTAATTTTCTTATATATGTATATTTTTTTTTCTCATCTTATTTTGTTTCATACTGCGCTGAAGTAATCCTGGAAAAAAGCCACACAATGTCTTAAGCTTTAACATTTGTTATGACGACATCAAGTTGAAAAACGAGCGGCAGTTTGCATTTACCTAAGAGCATCTCTTTGCGAGTCCTTTTAAAGGCTTTCTTAGAGTTGACGACAGCTTGGCTGGGTTGAAGTCATATTCTACAACAATTTTCTATCTTTCTCCCCTCTTTCTTTTCTTCATTGTGACGCATCTGCATGCAATTAGGGATATTTTGATTATCCACCACTATCACCATTTCTAAGATGCCAAGAACTTTTTGGCATTAAGTGATTGCAATCACAATAATAAATTATTGTCTTAGCTAAATTATTTCTCATCATCATAAGTGCTGTTTTGTATTCAACTATAAAACTTTGTGTTTTATCTGTTAAATCTTGACTACAATAATATAAATAAACAAATTGTTTTGAGGGTGATTTCATACGATCTATTTTTTTATTTTATAGTTCTCAAACATTATATTGTAGTGACCAGTTGAATGCAACTGTACATGAGAGTTCTACCAATATATGAGATTTTCCATTTCGTATCCTGACCCCACAAGGAGTTGAAGTGTACGATGATTACTGCTGTTGCACATCAGTCCTTCCTCACGATGTTGTATTGTACAATGTTTGTGGTGGCGGCAACATCGCGCACATAGAACCATAAGGAGGATTTCCTCTCGTGTGGCGTGTTTCGTTTCGCACCAATCGGGGTTACCAACCACGACTTTGGTCGTTAACTGTTGTTTTCGCAGTTTGCTATATGATGAGTGCATCCGTTTGTTATTTCTCAACTTCTTAGTTGCAACTTAGTTATGGTGAATAAATTCAAATTTATTATACTTTGATTCTTCTTTTACTTTGTTTCATTATTAATATATCGATAAAGAATACGAATGAATTTAATGTCAAGTCGAATGATGAATAAATTTATAATCCATTGTTGGAGCGTAAATGTTTGAATTGTGATTGAACGCATCAGTTGTAATCAATTAAGTGGTCACTAGCGTTCAAGTAATCATATTACGATATTCGGAGCATCCAAAATACCGTAAGCGAGGAGGAATATATATATAACTTGAGTGTATGGCGAAGCTCTTGAAAGTCCCCGATGCTGCTGTTGCTGGTGGTGGTGCGTGCCAGTGCTTGAAAAGGACCGGAAAGTATTCCGAGTAATGGTACTCGATAGTCAAACGCGAGTTTGACGTTTGAATTAAGAGCTCTCAATATTATCGTCGAGCAATATCATCGATAGTGAATCATCCAACATTTTGATATCATACATGTGCCTCCCTATTATGTATACATGCATATGTGTCTCCGAAAAATTTTCCGAATTTCCTGTTCTGTTGAACATTTCAGAAATATTAAACTGATCTCTATAATGAATCAAATAAATGTGTCCATATCTAGTGAGAAATTTTTCACAATTTTTCTCACATGTACAACAGGCTTACATTTACTTCACATGATGATAAATTGAAAAATAATGTTAGAAACAGAAAGATGTGTTCTCCTTTGTCCCTTTTATTCTTCATGGATTTCTGATACAGATGATCCAATATGAGAAAGTGGTGACAGCGAAGATAGCATTAAAGTAAAATAGATTTCAAAGAATCATGGACATGTATTATTTATTTATCTACATATATATAAATTTATTTACTTACACATGCAAAGAGTCGTCAGGAACAAAGAAATTTTTCATCACACTTCATTCGGAGATAAAAATAAAAAGATATAAATAGCATTTTAATTTCATCCGTTTTGAAATCCTAATTCTTTGTGAGGAATTGGATTGGTGAGGCCGCGGGTATTCTCGGGCTGCTGCATCGATCGTCAACTCGTTCCAGCCATGTCCAACCACCCCATCGGCTGTCCCAGGTCGCGGTTGTTGCCCGGCGACACTTGACCCTCTCTTCTTTTCTCACTGTTACTTTTTCTTCCTTTCATTCTTTTTTTTTCTTCAATATCTTCCTACTTGCCGCAATATATCACAACACTTTCAACTTACTTGGAATATACCATTATGAATTTGTATAGAAATAAAATTTAATGTTAATATATAATTTTCTACAGAATCCGACTGAGATCAGTGACTGATATTAAATGTATATTGACATGCTAACATAATGGCTAATTGTTCGATTAACACTGCAGGGTACCGTAACTCTATCGGTAATTATTCAATGGGTATCCAATAGCTTTTGTAGACGGCACCCGCGCATAGTATTCTATGTCTATATAATCCCTATTGCCCCTTTATAGCTCACCTGCTAATTTACCTAGCAATGTTGGCATATATACTCCCACATTTTCAAAGAGAATTAACAATTAGTATTGTATAGACAAAGGGCAGTTTCAATTCAAAATCTACTGGCGTTTTGCTGATCGATTCTCTAAATACAATATTCAATGTTTCGTTTGTCACATGATGCATCAGAAAGTGATGGAATAATTGTTATCATAGATCAAAGTACTATATATGACAGTAACTTAATAATAAAAATTCATTTGTACGTAGAGAGATGTTAGAGGAAAATAAATGTAATAAAAAAGAAAAATAATATTGTTTGACCTTGTTTTCATATGTCTACGTGGCGGAGATATATGCAAGCAATATTTTTTTTTGTTCCTTGCTATTCTTTCTTTAGCTTTCGTTTGCAAAAGTTGAGTGGAGCCGCATGAATGAAAACGGCAGATGAAGAGATTCAAAGATAGTGAGGATAGTGTGAACGTGGCATAGAGAACGATGAGGTGGCACGAGTAAGAGAGAGAAATGTGGGGGCAAGTGAGTGGCGTTTTCCATTCTCTCTTTCTCTCGTGTCCTCATACCCCCCGTCATGAAAACAAGCGTTGAATACGTGGCTGGAAACAATAGCTGTCGCGGCCCGACTTTTGTAACGATATCGTCGTGTTGGTCGCGAGCGCGACGATTGAAAAGATGGTGAAGATAATGAGCGAGCAGACGCAGAATCAGTGCCGCACGTTGAGGAAGACAGTGAGGAAGAGAGGGGAAAGAAGACAACGGCGAACGACAGAAAGTTTTCCTTCCATTATTATGATTATCGTCATTAGAGTGCCCGTATAAATAAAATGATCGCTCAGGCTATTTCTTTTGTTCGTGTTCAAGTAAAACGGAGTTTGGTCGCTGTTGTATAGCTGATGTCATATCTTTTCTTCTTTCTTTCCCTTCCTTCTTTCGCTCGTTTTTTTTTTATATATTTTATGTTATTTTTCTGACTACTTTTTATGATGAAAATATTATATTGTCATCCAGGCATCAGTAACAATATTTTCTTATTTTATTTCTTTTTATTTAGATAATATCAACTTCATGATTTTTTTGCGAATGCTGTTTCAGTATACACACTATGATGTTGAAAAAAATATTATATGTTTGATAGCTTTATTCATAAAGGTTTACTATTTGTGATAGTATTCAGTTTGTGATCATCTTTGATGGGGAATATTATTTATTTTTATGAGAAATTGAAAGAAATATTGGATTTATTAAAAAGTTTTAATGAAAATCATTGGATTGGAGAAACTTGGCTAATCAATTAATTGCACACACAAACTTATATATAAATATATGTTTGCATTATACAAATATATATGTGTATATATATGTGTGTATATGTAGCTAAACTAAATAAACTAAGTTTGGAACGTAGGTTCGATCAAGACTGTTGTGTTCACACATGAATTCACCTACGTGTCTCTGTTCAGCCTTTCAGTAACCAACGCAGCGAGGAATGGTCCGTCACTACATGTGTACTTTACTTTTACTCCCTTCCACAACCTCTCTCTTACACTCTGACTCTGACACTAAATTGAAACTACCCAACTACTCGCAGCAATTACCAATAACTAATTAGTCATCATGCAAGGAACGAGAGACCTGAAAGTTGAATCGTGAGTGAGGATCAAAGTCTAATGCAAGCTCTGCTGCATTTCACAATGAATATCTAGCCATATAAATAAATATATAAATAATTTCAATTTAATTAAAAATCACAAATGTTATCGTATTATCATAACACTATCATTACAGTTCTATAATTATTATTCAAGACATTGATAATATTTTTGACCTTTAATCTATTTATAAAATAATATTGAGAAAATTGTATTTAACGAAGATGAACGATGGGGAAATTATTAATTTGGTAAACACAACAGATTCAACAGGAGTTAGTATAGAGTGGTGGTGATATAGTAAAAGAGTAACGGCGAATTAGGTTGGGCGATGCAGGTTGGAATGGAATGAGGTTATACGATCAACTGTGGGGTTAATCTTTTATGCCTACACCCACTTGGTTTAGCATCAGTTGATGTTTCTTCGTTGCTTTAACTCGAGACGCGGTTTTTTGGTATACATAAAGAGTGGTGGGTGTCTTGTCTTATCGAAATTCTTAATTAGAAAATTTTAATTATGTTTTGAGGCTAAGGCAAAGGGTGGTACTGTGTATAGAGAAACTGGAAGGCAAGATAGAGAGTGAAGAAAGAGAGCGAGTTGGGTTGCACTGGCTCGCAAAGATAGTGGATTTTAACGTTGTATAGCATCTCGCCATGTCAAGGAAAACACAGGAGAGAAAGAGAGAGGAGTTAGGGAATGTATATACATGCTGGGTTTGAACGCAACGAACACTGTGGAAGAGTATGGTATGGCGGCCGAAAGGCAATTAAGCTGGAGCGCGCATCGTAAAAGATGCTTCAAGCGCTGTCTCGGCTACGGTACAATATTAAATTTCGACGGTAGGTGGTAGTGTGTGTGTATTTTTGTATATGTGTGTAGGGAATAGGTGAATAGATAGTGGGGAGAAAATAGGTTTTGACTCCCTGTGATGATTTCAATTATTTGCTCCTTTTTTAAATGAAATGAATGCCAAATAGATATGACGCTATTCAAGGAATAGATAAACACTAAATTTAAATTAATTTATTTTGGGACGATGATTATTTTGAAGTATTGTTTAGCGTTTGTGTAAACTGTTCAGCGTATTTATGACTTGGATGGAATTTTGTATAGATATCTCATCAGTGATAGAAATTCTGTTATACTCAACTCGATTAACTGTTTAACGAACCGCAATTTATCGTGTTATAAAGTCGCCTCTTGGCAACGCGACCACGAGTCATGGAGTGTTTGACGCATCGACGACGATAACAACGACAGCAACGATCGGGGGTTTACGTTTCTTGATGGCATTTAATGATCAAGGAAATAAATTAACCCTCTACTTTTCTGATCGATACAGTAAAATTGTTTTATTACTATACTTTGTTTTATGTAAAATCTCATTAAAATTCCAAATATTTCAACCAGATTTGATCTTAATTAATATAGAAAAATACTGCGGTAATGAAGTTTGCAAGTTATTTTCAAGTGACGTTTCAACAATTTGAATTGTTTAGTAAGGTTTCTATATACAGGTTCATATTACACGTATATATATGGGGGGTTAGTAAAGCATGTGGATGGTCACAATTCGAATCGGGGCAACAGGTCTCCGTGGTCTGGCGTCGTAGCGTCGCGTCTCTATGCGAGTAGAATCGACGCTATGTACTTATAAGGCAAAAGCCTCGTTGGCACAAAGTATTCGAAGCACGTGCGCGATTACCTCAGGGAAAGAGGACTCGTCGTGCGTGACGTGGATGTGCCCGAGGGAAGAGATAGTGAACGCGCTCGAAAACGGCTGCGATTAGCTCTCATATATATCTATATGCTATATTCTTCACCCTTTTATTTTTTTTTTTTCGTCTTTCTATCATACTGACTACTTCACTTTCATATCACAGAAATGAGAAAAGCAAAAAAATATATATCATCCTTTGAATTTTTCATTCATATATATCTATAAGGTGAATACTTTTCAAATGAATTTTTCATTTGAGAAATAATTTTTAATCAATTATCAGTTGGACGTGAGTAGAGTTCATTTCCTCAATTTTATAAAATTCACATTGCAATATTAAAAATCAAAGATTTCACTATGGATGTTTTATATTTGTTTGCTTACATTTTTGTAGTGTTTTGAAATAATTTTTGGTTAATGGATGAGAATAATGTACGTGTATATGGGGTTGGACGATTGATATAATGAATAGTATTGGACAACACAAAAGAGATGGATCGATAGTTGGATGCAAAATTGCGCAACAGGTATTTGTTCATTGGCGTAACGATGGGATTTGATGTTGGCTGCGAACGTCGCCTAACGTGATCTGGCGATCGGTATGACTATGTGTTGCCATTGCCGATGTTGTTGATGGTAGTGGTAGTGTGTCGGTGGTGCGTTACGGTCGGGTTGACGAGTTGCAACGAATATTGGCTAAAAATGTAAATTGCCTGGGTGACACCCCTTTCATTTTTTTTTTGCATACCATCACCAACTCATTCCAGTTGCTCCTTCCATCTCTGTCGTTGCGCAACGGCCATGAAGTAATTGAAAACACGCGTCATCTCCGGTCACTAGTTTTACGCATATCGTATATACATGTATTTATGCTTTCTCGCACCTACCAATACTTTTTTTTTTGTTCTTCCTGCCAGTATTTTTTTCCCCCCGCTGATGCATGAGCACAAGGATAGAAGTGAACATTTTCTCGTCTCGTTCACATTCTCCGTCTCTTCGTCAACATTTCATTCTGATTTTTCAATATATACTAGTGGATCTATATCATGTTCGTCCATACACGATTCCACATGCTGATGCATTCTATTATTTTTTCATTTGCTCTTCCCTCTGGTGTACGATTAAAAATCATCGTTTCAAGATATCACCTTTGACATTCACCACCACCGCCCCTACTACTACTACTACTACTACGACTACCACGACTACAAAAATACTAATATCCATATTTCCATATATTCGTTTGATTTTATTGAATTTTCATTCTACAATCGCAATATGCCATTTATGAAAATGGCTTTATTTTTACATCAAGATATGGAGGAATGAAATATGGAGAGTTCTCATCTACCATTTTCATTTATTCGTATTTCGCATATAGAGACCAAATACATATCCACTAACACTAACACATTCCCGTATTTCTATTTCTCTCTTCATACACCTCTGCTTGAGTGGATTTATGCAAGATGCATGAGGCTACAGTCTAAAAGCCAGGGGTTGGCGGAAGCCAGAGTGTCCCTTGAATAAAATATATATATATGGCTTGTAATGTATATATATATAGATATACATAAAGATAACTTTATCAGATATAGAGTTGGAAAAAGTAAAGCCGTTGACTCGATGAGTCTATGGAGAATAGATGAGTAGAAATTGGACGATGTAAATGTATATAAACTCAGGACGCAGTTGAAATGAATTTGTCCCTTCTCTCATCTCTTCTTCATTATCTCCTTCTTCCTCTTCGTTTCTTGCCTTCTTTCTTCATCTGTGTATTTCACTCTATACACATAAGGTGGATTAGGTCGAGGTTAGTACAACTGGTCCGATGGTGAGTTGGAAACTTAGATTGCCATCATGTGGAACAGGGTGGAATGATTGGAGATGGTGGTAAAAGGCATATAGTAACAAGTGAGATAGAGATTTTGTGTCCCTTAAACGTAATTTTGTTGAATACCTATTTCAACCAACTGCGTATATATTAAGATAAAAGATTAAAATACTTTTGGTGTAACCAGGAGAGAATTTTAGTTCGTGTTGACGACGATGATGACGACGACGACGCACAGTATCAGACGATGGATGTAATGCCTTGGATACGAGGTGGCTTAGCAAGTAAATCCAAAATTAAGACCAAAAACCTACCAAAGTCTCAATTTCCCTTTTGCGATTTGCGCAACGATGGGAAACGTGTGTGGTTAACCCTTGCACGTATACAACATTTTCATCGTAACATCATCTGCACAAAATCAAATTCACATGTATACTGTTCACGTTTGTGTGTAAATTGAGAAATGGATTAATTCTATAATTGGCTGCTTTGTAATGGAGGGAAACGTTTCCTACACAATCTCTCACTTAATGTTTAAGTGTATGTGTTTCATATATGGAAAAGCTGATATGATAGTTGGCGGTGGCGTGTAGTTAGTTCGAAAGAGAATGAGGAGTGTGTAGCGAATCAAGTCCCAAGGTAGTGGTAATATTAGTGGTAGTGGAAAGCTCGACCGAGATTCTTTGTACACTGGGTACATAGCCCAGGGGTAGTTAGTGGTGCAGCCCAAGCAAATAGACGACTGGTATGGCAGATACGCTTGGGAATAGGTTCTAGATTATAATGCTTGTGTAAACTTGCGTGACGCACAAAAGTTATGAAACGTAAAGTCATTTATAATTTTGAACTAATTTTAATACTTAATCTAGTCGTACATATTTGTAGAACTTTATGTATAAGGTATAAATATATTTAAAAAAAAAAATTTTTTTCTTTATTATTTTGTGTTTCAGGTAGGTGAAGAGACTCGTTAGTGAGATCTGAGTTGTTTTAAGTGTGAACGGCGTGAGTCCTTTTGGTCTTTTACGAGTTAATCATTCACGACATAATGATGATGGCAAACCTACCCCCGGTTATGCTGCCAGCTCTCCATCATGACTACGGAATGCTGGCGCCAACTCTTGGGATTAAGGTAAGGTTTATAAAGCCAATTTAAATTAATAGAGTTATTCAATTTTGTTTGTGTAAAAAGGTGAACAAACAAAAATGACTACTTGAATACATTTATTTAATCGTTATTATTTTACATAATTTATAGTTTCAATAATATTACATATTTCAATAATTCTAATTAAATATTTTACTTGTTACTTTTAATATATTCATTTAATATTGCAATTTAAATCATGTGAATTAACGGTAATATTATTTGTATTCAAGGTGATTTTTTAAACAAATAAATTTATTCAATTTTATTAAATTATTTTCTCTATATAAAACTACTACTGCTGCAGTTTAGTTATATTACTTGAGAATTTATTATTCATTGATTGCGCTCAATGATTCCCCAATGAATTTGAACATTTTTATAGAAATTTTTCCGTTTCTCGTCTGCAAATTTTTTTTCAACAACTCCATTGGCTCAACGCCAATGAAATACGATTAAAATATTTTTCAATGTTGCTATATTTACACTCACAATATCTCAAACTTTTTTTCTGCTCCTCCACTTTAATTATTACAACGTCTGCGTATAGTTTTCGCTTTTATTCATTCAGCGTTGATAAAAATACTGTGTTATACGCAATTCATTTCCCCCTATTTTGATGTCACGGGATTTGAACTAAACTAAATCCTACATTTTTCGCTGTGATCTCATCAGTGGATTATGTTGGACAGCAAACAAATATACATGTGTAAAGATACTTTAGAAATTAATTAATTAATTCATCATCATACATACATATCACGTATTTGATATTAATTAAAATATTATATGAACTTATAATACAACACTTGATTCACGAGTGCTCTGTACATTTATTTTATTTCAATATCAACATTTTGTATAGAGTATAAAATCAATTCTATGCATACATTTGAAGATTCTTGTTATAGATTAAATTAATTCACAGTATACACTCATTTTTAATTTAATATTGCAAGTGGCCTGACGAACTTATTTATGTCACCATCAACAATTTTATTTCATAATTAAAAATAAAATAAAATAAATAATAAATGCCAAGTAATATATAACGATAAATATTTCTACTTATAATTTGTTGATTATAATAATAATGACGACGATAATAATAATAAAAATAAATATTATCTTTAATTATATTGCGTGCACTTTAATACTTGAGCAAAAAAAAATATAGAGATCCAACAATGTGAAATGAATAAAGCAAATTGAAATAGAAAAGTGGCGAGGCAGAATAAAATACAGAACGATGAAAATAAAAAAAAAATGTTTATAAAAGGGCCCGAGTTATTTCGTTTAAAAATACGCAAAGTTTAACAAAATGTCAGTGTGTGAGAGGGAATGGCGGTTATTTTGTTTCGCGCAAATGGAAATTAGAATTGGTAGAATGCGCCTTAGGGACAATTGTCGAGAGCGATGAGTGCGCACATCGTGTCCGTTATTGTTTTCTTTGAATTAATGAAAGTGAGTGCACAGAGAATTCTACGTCGAGTTACACATGGAACTATTAAAACATGTATATGAACACATGTGCGTGTGTGTAATAGTGAATTTTATCACTAACGATTGGACGTTAATGCTTTTAGTTGACTACATGCACGTATAAATAATACGTTATACAGCGATTGATGTGTCTATTCCACATTTGCATATGAAAATAAAGTAGAATTAGGTGGCGAGTACAATCGCATTTATATAAATATAACTATATTCAAAGAGAAAGCTTCCGAATGACGTGAGCACAAAGCCGTTTGTGTTGTTATACTGCTTTAGATATTGACATGTATACATATTTATGTTAATTATTTTCCATTGATATATTTATAATATAAATTGATAATGGAAATAGAGTTCTATTGTATTATTCAAAATTTTTTTATTTTTATACTTTCGACACATTATTGTAAAGTGATTGGCAGGTTAAACTAAAATATAAAGAAAACGAGCTTTATATTAAATAAACATATATATTTTATAAATGAGTAAAGTGTTCAATATAAAATCGGTGTATATGTTTTCTTAGATGAATACTGCGTCATCGCTCACTGTCATGCTGGGTATAAAGATTTTTCCAAGCCTCTCCTCACCCTCCTCAAACCTCAATGTAGATAAGGAGATGTGAGGAAGGAATATTAAGAATAATACCAAAGTGGAATGAGTGGAAAAAAAATTTTTTTTCTCTCTACTTTTGATCAAAAGTAATTAAATACTTTTCTACGAGTCCTGACCTCATTGTGAGATCGTTCGTTTTTCTACTATCACTTCTACTATTCTGTTACTATTATTAATACTACTAGTACACCATCATAGCATCACCCTATACTGTACCATCATAATCACAATCACCACTACGACCAACTTCTGCAAATTTTATTAGCCCTGTTGCTGCGACTAAAACAATAACCATTGTTGGACTTTCGTAATGGCGCTTGGAGAAATGGAGAGATAGAGAGTGGGGGGGGGGGGGTTATATGTTTTTGTATATAGATGCAGTTGTATATAGTGTATATACGTATGAAATTTACTAGCTATTGGTTTGTTTATGTTAACTGAAAAACAAAAAAAGAAAAGACTTTGGCAAATTCACATTAATAAAATTTAGTTTTCTTCAAATGTGAATTTATTTCTAACGGTCGTGAATGTATATGAATAAATAAATACATATGTATATTTATATATGTATGTACGAATGTATGTGGATGTGTATTAGAATTATAGACAATGCGTTCATCGAGCCATTTTATATATGCATGCAGATTGTTAATTACATATCTCTTCAAATGCGGGACGCAAATGCGATTTATGATTTTCATGGAAAATGGAATATGTTTGTCTGCCTGTCTGTGTATGTGTGTGTATGTCTATGAATACACACAGTTTAGGCAGGATTGTCGCTACTCACTTCGCCATTTTAACGTCACAGAGGTTATAGCATCATCGCAACACAAACCAAGTTGATGAAGCAGTCGAAACAAA
>JAQQBR010001832.1:7279118-7290420 GCA_030347285.1 Microctonus hyperodae | reverse complement strand
ACAAAGACACACGAATGAAAAATAGAAGAATAAAAAAAAAGAAAAGAAAATCTACACAAACATGACTTGAAAATTATATTCAAAGTCTAGAAATATTTTTCATGAAAATACTCAACACAAATATTGTCTGATAAATTCACAGCTATTTTTCAAACTTTTATTTACGATATAAATATATAAATATACATTTGTATGTTTATATCCATATATATCATCTATACATACAAACAAATATATATGCATAAATGTATATATGGACACAAGAACTGTTTTCGCTTCTTCCGTCCGACGGCCATAACTCTTGAATGGGTCGCGCGCATCCTTCCGACCATTCGGAATCGCCTTCGTTTCTCCTCTCGATCTCACTTTCACCGTTGTGTCTTTCAGCGCACAATCTTTCCAACAAACTCCTCGCTATATATACATCGACACGTTTGTTGAAGTATGTGTACACACGCGAGGAAATGAGAGTGAAACAAAAGCAATGAGAATTTACACGACAGCGAATAAACGTCGCGTGAAGAAGATGAAGAAAATAAGAAAAAAAAAACAAATAATCTGAGCTACCACCAAGCGTGTGCGCCATGAGCTCAAGTGAATATACAGAATAAGAAAAGAAAATAAAGATATAGAGGGGTTTTGTAATTGGTCTGTTGGGAGCATAGATCGCGCGTGAGTTGAAACGCGCGCCGGAAAACAAAATTCAGTCAGGGAAAAAAAAAAGTAACTCCTTTTGCTTTTCAAGATGGAGTGTTAGAATGTAAACCTAATACAATTGTGTATACATACATACATGTATGTGCGCATAGATATAGTGTGAATTATACATGTGTATGTCTCTACATGTATAAATGGGTAGAGAGCAAGGTGGTGAGGAGATTGTTAGCGTCAGCCAATCTCTCTCACAGTCTTACATTTCGTCTTCGTCTTTTTATACAGGTTCTCTTATATAGATGAGTCTCTGTTATATATTTGTATGTGCTTCTTCTGTTTGAGTCTTTGTATATGTATTACGCTGTTGTGTTGTTCTCGACACCGCATTTCGGGAGAGACGGTCACTCGGGACTCTAAATAAATAAAGAGCATTGCGCAGAGTAGTCTCATCCTGGTGAAGAATATTGAAGTTACACAGTGAGAGAGGTGTGTGAAGTGAATAAAGGACTGCACTAGTATTACTGTTTTACAATGGTGAACAATATATCAAGTCCTATTATCCATTGGTATACTCTATGTACTGTATTAACTATGTATATTGGTTTACTTCGGGTATATTAACTGTGATCTATCTTCAAATAGGAATTTAATAAATTTAAACTTGTTTGGGGAGAGCAAGAAATTGGATAAAAAATAATTCTACTGTGAATGTGAGGAATAAAATTAATGAATATAAGATTAAAGAATGAATTGTATTAATTCTTTAGTTTATTATTGGATTATTAAAATTTTTTTGTAGAGTATAAAAAAATTTAATTAGCTAGATGATGAAATTTATTTTATATTTATGTAATATTGGTTTTATAAATAATTGTCTTAAGTGTATATCTTGGTAAATGCATATCGCAAAGAGGCACCTGGGTTAATGACTATTATAAGGAGAACCAAATTTAATCCTGAACATATCGTGATTTCACGATCTGCATACTGCTTACTCGCCGAGTATAATTTGTCGAAACCGCGTAACCGAGCGAATGAAATCGAGTGAAAGAGCGAGAGTAATTTTGGTATTAGCTTTAGCGCATTAACACTCGCCCCATTTACGTCCTCGGATTTATTTTATATACTCTATTATATGCACTGTTGTATAGCTCATTTACTCTTTAATAATATTATTTTATTGACGATTAATCGTGCACGATTAAATATATTCGAATAAATAAATGAATGAACAACATGAATTATGAAGAGAAAAAAAAACACTAAATACATCTGTATTTATTTTCTATCATTAATACAAAAAGCTTTATATTCATTATTAAAATTTATTTCACAGTTTATACGTGTATGAATAGATAGGCATATAGACACGTTTATATATAAAATATTTAAATATATATACCTATATACATGAAGTTTTATTCCGGATGGTTGAGTTACCATATTGCTAGTTATTCTACTTACAAACGATAGGGTCTACAGTCATTCGTTTGCCCTGTGCGCGACAAAATTAACGAGCTCGAAAGTTTCTCAGGACATGCATGGTTTGTTCAGGCGAACGAAGAAAATTTTCCTCGCGGACAAGTTTCCATGACTCTTTAGTATATACATATAAAGTGTAAAAGCAGAGTATATAGATATAACTTGAAGGGATTTTGCATAGGGCCAGAGGGTGAAACTACTGTTGAGGTGAGTAGAGAGATATCTTTCCTTACATCGACGTGTCTCAAGGGTGTATCTTCTGAAGTAGTGTGACTTGTACTCATCCTCCGCAATACCCTTTAGCAGCTTCAGCTATGCTGGATTAATTACGTTACTCGTGGCACTAACTAGTCTTTAAGTACATATATTCACGTTAGACATTTATTTGTTCGTTCGTTCACTGTGAGAAATGAGTGAGAATTTTTACAATAAGAGAAAGCGAAATGAAAAGGGAGAAAAAATGAATAAATGAATAGAAGCAAAGTCGTAATGAAGGTGGAAAGTCGATGGGGAAAACTAAATCAAAATGAAACAAAATGAGTGGTCGAAAGGTCGTATAGTGTAGTATAGTACGGTCGTTCTTTCGTCTTCACAAACCTCTCGACGTTGTCGTTGTAGTCTTCGTCGTCTGTTTCCTGCGCCTGTTGCTGCTTGACGCAGGAACAAAGTGATTACGTCCGAAAAAAGCCTTTTCCGCTCTTTCTTTATCTCACTCGTGTCTTCCTCCTTTTTCTTTTACTTCTTTCATTTTTATTATTATTATTTTTCTCGTCTTATTCACTTTCGCGCGCGTGCGCGCACACAGTGACGGTAAGAGCAATCTCCGTTTCGAGCAAACACTCGTAACTTTCCCCGGAGAATTCACGTTCAAAGAATAAGAGGTAATAATCAGTGGTTGCAAGTCGGATTCATTTATTTTTGCACGTTCATCACACATTCACAGTCATTATTAATTTTTTTTTTCTTCCACAATAATAACAATAATTTCATTTTTACTTTTTCTATTTTTAATTCTCAATTCCTCCATGATTAATATATAAGAAAAAAAAAGTTTTTTTTGATAAACTGTTTAAGTATACGTATTGTTATAAAATAATATGTAACAAGATGACGTAAATAAATCGGCGGAAGTATATCATTGATGCTGGATAATATAAAATTATATACAGTTAATATCAACGACGGAGTGCTGCAGTATAAGTTTCCTTCTCGGTTAGCCGCCGCTTGTCTGGGTGTACAAGAAAAATAAATAAATACACACATATATATGTATATAAAAATTGTTGGGACGCAAAGGCAACGCGCGGGAATGAGGTAGAGTAAGAGCGGTGAATAAAAAGTGGAGGAATTATTAATTTCTCTCTCCGGGAGAAGAGCGCGCATGTGAGAGAGGGAAGCGGATGGATATAGAATAGAGATTGTACGTCGAGGTGACGTCGGCACAGTGAAAAGAGCGAGAGGGTGTGAGAGTGAACGAGAAATTGTGGGAGGGAAAAGGTAGATGAAAATGATCGAAGGATATATAGAGCGAGAGCGCGCGCAACACGAGTGAGAGAATTATATGAGGGTTGAAGAGGAGAAATAAAGATAGGGATTGCGCGTGGGCCACTGCCGCGCGCGCTTCTCTTCTCTTTCTCTCTCGCTGTATTTATTTTGTATATGTATATAGTGTGGAGACAAAGTAAAGCACGAATGAGCAAGATAAAGAGCAATAGAGGAAGTGAGAGAAATGGATAACACACACGTACATATACTTATATACATATGAATACAAAAAATCGCGCGTAAATGCGCAGACTCGGGTGTGCTCGGCCGGCGCCACGGCGATTGGCTCGTGGCGGGTGATGTAGTGGGGTTGTGAACGCGTTTGAAACGCGCGTTCGTTCTTCAACGTACCGAGAGTGCTTCGTCGCCGTTTAGGTTGCGGGAAAACGTCAGTTGTGTCAAGTTAGGCGATCGAGTAGGACGCTCTTTAATCGTTCCACCTCCAAATTTTTCTCCCAATACCGCCCGCCTGTTTGCTAAACCGGACGTCACGCGTAACGCACTAAATTTTCACTTGATTTATTAATTTCACCGCTAATGCAAATATCATTAACGCAAATAAATTCAAAAAGAAAGTCGAAATAATAAAAGTATAAAAGAAGAAGAAAGAAATAAGGGAAAAAAAAAACATTTACGAAATAAAGAAAGAGAAATTTTTAAAGACAACAAATTAATAAAAATAAAGATAAAATTGAAATAAATTAAATTTAATATATAAATCTTTTAATTCATCGTCATCATATTCTATCATCGTCGTCTTCGTCGTCTACAGCTGTCGCATCATTTTCATCGCTATTGTAATCCGCTTGTTGCTGTTACAATCGTATTATTGCTGTCAACTGTCACATCTTGTCACACCATTGGGGTATTTGTTAGGAGGAAGGAGACAGGGATAAAGAGAAATAAGCGACACAAGAAGAGAATATATATATATATATAAATTGTTTTATTTAATATATATGTTCATTAATGGAATGAGAAAGAGGAGGGAAAGTTAATCGGAATAATAAATAAAATAAAAGTCAAGAGAATTCGTATTTATTTATTTATTTATTTATTCATCTATTTATTCGCTTATTTATATATTTATTTTTATTTTACGTTCGGGTTACCGTCGTGTCGTGCACATGTGGGATTGTGTGTGACATTTAGCGTATTTAATCTCGTTGAGCAAGGGGAACGCGCGCAAGATTAACGTCGTGGATGGTATATGTAAATATAATATCCGTGTCGCGCTGTTGTCTCGTCGGACATTGGTTGAGAATTATTGGTTGAGTGAACGAGGTGGATCAGGGTAAAAGCATCGAATAATCCACGTCATAAAATTATCACGAGTGTAAAGATAAAGAAAAAGCGTCCGGATTAATATACGCGCGCAACAAAAAAAGAAAACAAAAATTCACGTTCATTTGTTTGTGCAGGCAAAACCGTGGATTATTTATTATTTTTCTTTGTTTTTCATTCACCTGTGGAAGAGAGTGGACATCAAAGAATAAAAGAAAAACAAGAAAAAATTACGAGTGGGAAGAAAAAAAAAACGGGGGGTTTACAGAGAAAATATGCACGAGAATTATATTTTTTAATAAACAGTACAGACGGTTACGTTTAAAAAAAAAATATTCCTGTCAATGTTCATTTGTTCTCTTATTAATCAACAATCAATGGTATACATATGCACGAGGTGAGAGAAAAAAAAAACTAAATTAGAAAATTTCTATCATAGATGAAAATAAAAAATAAAAAAAGAGAATTGCTAATCAATTTCAAGACTTGCGTCAAGACAATCATCAAGAGCTATTTTATTGACATGTCATTTCGCTTGGTAAAATAGAAAAAACGTAAATGCAAATCATTGCATTAAAGAAAAAAAATATCAATAATTAAAAAATAAATTTATATTCAAAAAAAAAATACACGGAAAATAATTTTATCAGTGAGTGTGCGTGCATTTAAATAATGTAATGATAACATGTCGCGCAACAATTACAAGTAAAGGGCGAATTAAAATATTATATCTATATTCAAATAACAGGTATATATAATACATACATATATAGATATATATATATATACTATCCAACCAATATAAATTCTCACATATCCAGTACAGAATTGTATAGAGCGTTGTGCAGCAAAATTTTTATCGCTGCGTTTTCTCCTTCCCCCAATCATTTAGCACCAAAGTGTCATCCCCAATTTCCACATTTCTCACACGTCGCTTCCTATTTCTCCACTGAAGAGAAGACTATATTTACGTTTCATCGACTGACCTTACATTTATACTAAAAAGCACGTCAGCAGTCTAGAGAAACAGAGCAAAAGTCGAAACACCAGCAGCAGCCGAGACAATTATTTATATATCAGTGTTTCTCAGAGATGATCTCTTCAAATCATTAACACAGAAAATTCCGCTCAATTCGCACGTACAAAACAAAACAAAAATTTAATTATATTATAACATAACAAATCAATATATATAATATATTATCTATACATAATTATCCTAAATAATTATTATATGTATACGTGTAAATAAAAATTAATACGATGATGAACGTTGTACCGCACGAGTATTAAAAAAAAAAAATAATAGAGAAAAAAGAATAAGAGGAAAATAGAGGAATTAATTATAAAAATAAAAAAAAAAATTAATATTATCCCAATTGTACCTACGTCGTTTCAATTAAATTACGCAAGTGGTGGTTAAATCATCGGCAATTGTTGCGTACGATGATAATCAAGAATTTAGAAAAGATTTTGAGATATTATTAGATAAATTTAATATCAGTGAGGCAATTTATATATTTGAAAAACAAAATAAGCAAAGGAAAGGAAGAAATAATTTGAGAGTAAACAGTTTAAAATATTTTCTCTAGTCAACAAGAAATATACGACAAACACATTGATATATTCTCACTTCTGTGTGCGTATTTATGTATGAATTTACATACTCAAAACGTCTATTGAATGACAGGAACGATTATTATTTATATTTTCCTTCTTTATTCGTCGTTGACAATCAAACTGTAACATTAATAAACGTGTCAGACGTACATGAAAAAACATAACAGAGTGAAGAGACGAACGAATATATTTCAAAAATAAATATATACGTATTGACGAAAAAAAAAAACAAATATATAAATATTAAACTACGCATGAATGAAATACAACTCGTGAACTAACGAAGCAAGGAGAAAAACGAAAATAAATAAAATATTCAATAGAGAAGAGAAATACAAAGTTATTAGTCGAACATATCAAAGTAAATTGAATAGTTTTCGTTGTTGTGTGGTAGAGTAAATTTGATTTTTTTTTTTTTGGATAAAACTAGAAACGTCAAAGTAGTAACAGGGAACGTATATAAAACATCACTGAAAAGAGTAGGACAAGAAGAGATTGGGCGTGTGTCTATCTGTCTGTCTGTTTATTTGTGTGTGCGAGTGTGTGTATGTGACTGAATTTAACACAATCCAGCGGAATAATAAGAAAACTAAATTGTGGTGGTCAATAACGAGAGAGGTGAACCTTTTAACAATCGTCGACAATTTAACAAAACGTTAAATTCAAAGTGTAATCAAGTGAAACAACCACTTGGTTAACAGAGCTCAGTGAATTAAGGACGTGAAACAAACGTGAATTCAGTTACAGCATTGTCATTAATAAAGGAACGATCATTCATATATTCGGAGATAAATAAAAAGGAAAAAGAGTATTATTATTTATATCAATATATAAAATTTATTGGCAAGTCAATTCGGCGCGAGCACGACGACGTGAGCGCCGTAAAGGGAGGCCCTACCACCATCACCACGTATTTTCATTCGTATTCGTTTGTGCCGGGAGGTGCGGTACCACTGCCACCGGCCCTGCACACAAACAATCCAGCGGCATTTACCGGTGGCCACCATCTATTCGGTCAGCAGGGTTGCAGTCTCGCCTGCACCTGCACCTGCACCTGTACCGCGAGTATAGTGTCTGCTGCCGCTGCTGCGGCTCATCATCCTCAATTACATCAACATCATCGTGCCCTTGGCACGGCATCAGCCACGGTTCTCCTTCAGCCTGTTGATCAAATCAAAGACGCCATGGTGAGCATCATTTGATGAATTATATAAATGATATAGGATAGGAATATATTAAGAATTTTTATTAATTTATTGTGTTGATAATTTAATTTGTTTATTTATTTTATTTTGCTTATGAATTATCGGTGACGTGAAATAATATATAATTCGATATAATTTTGAGGCGCTGCTATTATTTTTTTTAAACAAATATTATTGCAGATTTTTAAATATTTTTGGTATAATTATTTATTTAAAATGCTGAAAGTATAAGAAAAAATATTTGTATATATTTTTTTGTGTTTATTGACGTTGATATTTATATAAACTACAAGAATTTAATGTAGATATTAAATTATCTGCATTATTTGATGCGAGTAAACAAGCGCAGTTTGTGTATTTGGAGTATATATACGTGCCACAGTGCTTCCTCGCTTTTGCGTATTATTACTTAGTTGGTTGGTTCTATTGCTGTTGGGATATTGTTGTAGTAGATATGAAGATGAGTTTAGAATAACTGATCTCATCTTAATTATGAAAATTATAAATTAAGAATATTTTCTGTAAAGTTGTCGATAATAATTAAATAGCGGCAAAAATTATTATTCTCTATCTTGTTGAAAATTATCGTAAAGTACATGTTGATAAATTAAAATCGCAATTCCTTAACTACCGTAGCAACATCGTCTTCTTGCTGTTAAGATTTTCAGTCGTCCACAATAAGTGTCTTGCAATTAGCAACACTTCTAAAGTTATTGCACACTTTCCGCTTTCCTTTCTCTCTTACTCACTAGTTCTCTACTTTACTGAAATTCTTCGACTTTCTTTAGCTAGTCTAGGTCGTCGTCGTTGTCGTTGACGTCGTCGTCGCTTCAGGGGAGATTACACGGGGAAGAGTCATTTGAATTCACAACGACTCGACGCGACGACGCGCTCACTATTCACAAATTTGCAACTTCAACGATGGATTTGCAAGCGCTTAACATCCGTTAGTAGCGAGCACAAATTGAGAACGTCCAAGTATCCAGTTTAACCGAAGATGCACGAGCATCATGTAATAAAAGAATGAGAAACCGAGAATGAGATTGGATAGTAAAGAAAAAAAAATAATAATAATAAATAATTAAAAAGAAAATAATAGAAATGCGATGGGAAAAAAAATTACGATAGGATAAATTAAAGTCTTGAAAACAAATTGATGAGAACTAAGAAATTACTCTCTCGTTCACAGTCATAAATATTTTAATTAACCAGAGATGGGGAAAATACAAATGGAATAATAAAGAGTTGGGTTGATGTATAATATGACTATAAAATTAAAGATTTAACCAATTTTAGTCCAATTAGAAAGAAAAGAAAAATAGTCTGTGACAATGAAAAATGTTTAAGAAACATTACGGACAATCAACATATAAATCTAAAATGTGCCTCATTGTTTCCTATTGGATTTTGCATCTCGTGAATCCTCCTGTTAGCCGAAAACGACAAGGGGTTGGGTCGTGTTCCCTCTAGGCTTACGTGAGCGGGCGGCGGCATCGAAGATTAATTCCCTCTGGGGGTTGGTGGAAAAAAGAAGAAGGGCTTCTTCCTCTTTCTCACTTTCTCGTTGTGTTTCATACCCAAGCATCCAGTACACTACTTGGTGTAAAGAGGAACTGGTGAATGCCAGTGTGAATGGGTCATTAGGTAGCGACGAGTCGAAGCAAAAAGCTCTGTGAAAGGTATGTAGCAAGAGAGGGATATTACTTTGTATTCTTTCAAGGAGGTTATGCTTGTTTCTTACTCCTTTCTATTCTTTCGTTTTTTTTTCTTCTCTTCCTCTTTTTTTTTTCTTCCATTCTTCAGTCTCTCTATATCACATCTCTTTAGTTGGACGAGCGATAAACTCAAAGCGTCATTATTATCCTCAAATTATAATTTGTCGACAGACTAAATTGTGCCAAGACACGTCTTCGTTTCATTTCATTAATTCGCGAGAGATTTCTCGCGTGTTCTGTAATACTAAGCTCATCATGATGAGATGAATACCGAGCGATGCTGTTGATGGTGATGGTATGTGAAATAGAACCGAAATATAGCTTGAATATGGTTAACTCTAGGCTAAGTCGTGATATTTCAACGCAGATCTTTTGGACATGCATTGCATACTCAGCCATTAAGAGAAATTTCATCGTAGCAAAATTATTACGATAAATGCCAGTAACTTTTGTCTCAGATGACAGTTTGCTAACGTATATCACGCAACTTCTGTATGATCCTCACTCTAAAACTTGAACATTCTATCAGAGAATTTACTATAATGAGAATTTTAATACATTACACTAATTTATATGAATAAAAGCATCTTAAAATTTATTCTATTTTATCATGAAATTTACTTAAATTGAATTTATGAATATTATATATAATTATTAGAATGGTCCACTTCTCTCAAAATTACTTCCAAGTACTAACTAACAGATTGTTGGTTAGCACCGGAGGTCAAGAATACCACATAAGGGCTCATTACGTTTCATATATACATATATTAATATAGCAAGAGATTTTGGGTAGAAACACTCGGCAAAGAGGAGTAAAATTATTCCTGGAGAATGGGATAACTAGCAACCATGCATGCAAGGTCCATTGCGGTTAGTTAAATTAGGCCGAAATGCTCATCTCCGTTTGTCTTACCGCGTAAACCTCTTTGTTGAAATAGTATTAGTGTATGTTAGGTTAACGTTCTTGTATTTCCCTTTATCCGTCTACAGTATCTCCGTGATATTCAACATTATATTACACAGAATAAATAAACCATCAACATTATTAAACTAGAGATTTACTCAATCATTTAAATTCACATGTTAATTTCAAAATTAATATTATGAAAGTCTAATCAACTGTACCTACATAGTAGATAATTACAGATGTTCAAGGATAGTTAATTAATTGCACGGAATTATCATCAACTTTGATGCAGCTTTGATGATTATTTCAGTGAATGATATTGATTTATTTGCAAAATATAATATGCAGGTACATATAGTAATTTTGGTAGGGCTTTATGCATCAATCATATTACAATTCCCTACATGTGCATAATATCTCGCTGGTGTACGTATTATTATTCCGTTTCTAGTTCATCATCCTTTAGTCCTTTAAACGCGATTAGGTTCGTTCTTCATTTTCTCCACCAACTCTTAACTATTTGGCTCTCGACTTGTCTCAGCACGTATCTAATTATCCAATGAGGTTACATGACTTCGGATAGCTGAGAATCCACTTTGAACATTCCTCCAACTACTAAAATCATTACTGAAAGATGACGATGGTGTCTTTTTCCTTCAAGTTTATTCTTTTCCCTTTTACTATTTCTCTATCCCAGAGTGCATTCGTTCTCTTATATATGTATACACATTTTTTTTTTACCTTCTCTTTCTTCACAACACTTCACTCGAGTTGAGTCTCGTTACCTACCTGGTCATCCCTTGTTGTACAAGTACTTGAAAAATAAAACGCCGCGCACTTTACGTTCGTGTAATTAGGTACTATGGACAAAGGAATTCAAAGAATTT
>JAQQBR010001832.1:7255279-7270649 GCA_030347285.1 Microctonus hyperodae | reverse complement strand
TTTATACACACATATAAAAGTTTTTTTTCAATGCAATGGCACAGCATTGTATGTAGAGTTGGGGGTGGTTGGGTGGCACTTTATTCTGTCGAATGATAAAAGAAAGTACGTATATCCTTTCTATCATATTGTATATGTATGAATAAAAAAAGAGAAAGCTATATAGATATATATGTTATTCACCAGGGGAATCTACACCACTCACGAATAAAAGTGGGCTTCTATTATTTTTCAATTGGCCTAGTGGTAGCATTTGCGCACAGTGCGGGCACTAGCCCGAGTATAGTAAATGTAATTGGACTAGAGCTTTACCATATCCCAAGTGTACATGTATGTTATGTTTTTGTGTGTATGTGGATTTATCGGATGCAAGTTATTTTGAGAAAAAAAAAAATTTATATATAATTGTGGTACGCTTATCAATATTATCTTTGTGAAACTGATATGAAATAATGCAATTGGTATATACTCCTTGATTAAAATTCATTTTATAGTCTGATGTGTGGTTCTTTTGGTTTAATTAAACTTGCATGCATCCATAGTTGAAGTAAATATACACACAGTTATATATATAACACAATTATATGCATATATTGTTTAAATATGTGAATATATATTTACTATAGTTGAAACTGTATTCCTACACGGTTATTTAATTCCAGAGATTGTTTCGCCTAAATAATTTTGTAAATTTAATGAGATTCCACATTTATGTCTATTAATTAATATTAATATATTGCAGGTATATAATTTAATATTATTCGTTTAATAAATTGGCAAAATTTATTTATTATTATATATTTTTTTTATTGGTTGTATTTTGATACAATTGTAATTTAAACTTTTAGTTTAATTCTTTTGCTATCAAGTTCTATTTGTGTTTATTTTCTTGCTACTGGTAATCACGTTCAAGACTCCACCGGGAATTCCGGGGAAATTGAAAAAGCGACGTCGTTGAGGTAACCAGCCAAAGGAAGAAGTACTTACTCAACGAGTAATTATTGTAAGAACCTCGAGGTCGACATCGTTGACGTGAGATGGAGTGTGAGAAAATGAATGAGTAAAAGAGAGCGCGAGATATATGACAAGAGGGGAAAATGAAAAAAAAAAATTTCCAACTTGCTCCTTTTCTATATGTCCGACCATATCCAACTGACTCTCCTTTGTTCGCGCAAAGTGCGCGGGTTTTCACTAACTCGCACGATGTATATGTATATATACATGGTACCGCTTTGGCTTCTATCGTTATTTTTTTTTTTTTGCCAGTAAGCGTATCTGCACCTTGTGGCAAAATTTTTTTCCCTACTTTTTTCCTCTGTACACGACCCACAAGAGCACAAAAGTTGCGAGTCATCCCGAGCCGATTATATTTCTATATAACATTACCAATCATATTACGCTCAACCCCCTATGTACATTTATATATATATATATATGTATTTATAATATAAAAAAATTATATTTTGAAGCTTTAAATTCATAAAATAATTTTCTTTAATTTAATTTTTTTTTCTTCTATTCACTTTCTTTTTTTGCAATTATAAAAGTTCAACGTTTTTCACTGATATATTTTTTATATATTTCTTTTTCATTTCATTTATGTCTGTCGTGCAATTTCATAATTGCAACTATTTACAAGTCGTGCGTGTAATTTATTTTTTTTTTTTTTTTATGAAAATAGGAGAGTGAATAAAAATATGAAACGCGTGATGATGTTGCGCTTTTATTATACATACATGTATTTAAATAAATATATATTTTTTTTTTTACTCTTTACAAACACGTTCGCGGCGCGAGCCCTGTACGGGAGTGAACTCATTTTCCACACGTATTATATTTGTTTCTCCTTTGTAATGGCCCGGAAACTCGTGCTCGCACGTCGATTCTCTTTTTTCTCTGTTCATGTTCAGACTGCGCACTTAAACGAGTTTCATCCAAGTTCTATTGGGAGAATACAGAAAGGAGCGAGGGAGATGGATTGAAATGAATGGAAGAAACGATGTAAAATAATGTGAGAGAAAGATAAAGCTAAAAGCTAAAGAAATATTTTAAATGTGGATAAAAATGAAAATCTGTCAATAAAGTAAATGCATTTACACGAATTTATTTTACATTATTTTTCCTATTTGATATTTTTATATTCAATAATCCCTGCATTATCTTATTCATTTATTTATTTACTTTCGATTGTGGTTTAGATATATAATCTATTAAGAAAACTGGAAAAAAATACAATGAAAATATAAATGCAAATAGATATTAACAGTTGATTTATTTATTTATCTATTTTTTTTTTTAAATATATTTGTGATAATATTCCGCTTGGGGGATTATGCTCACTCAGTCACGGCCTAAATTCTGCTTTATCTTAAGTCTACAATCAACGTTTAACCATCTTGTTTCTAATAGCCACTACGTGTCTGTGAATATATAATATCCATGCCTATTTTTTTCCATCACTATTGCCCGTTGACTATAATTATTTCCTATATTAATACCCACTCATACATATGAGTATATTATATTTTTAACAGCTACATATTTTAACATATATATTCCAAAATAAAAACAGGTATTATATATGAAAAATATTCAATTAATATTCCATAGATTAAAATTTAATTTTCCTAAAATTTAATTAAGTGTAATATTTTATTTATTTATTTTTTATTATTTTTTGTTACAGGTGAGTGTATTCGTGAATTTATCCAGCGGGTAACGAGCTCATGCGACCTGCGGGTAAGCGAGAAATAAACCAAGTACAGAAAAAAAAAAAAATAAATAAATAAATCGCGTTGGGTATTAAAAATTGTACGATATTCAAATATGTATATAACCATCGTAAGTGTAAATACGAGTAAAAGCAAATATTAGTTACATACAAATGTACCTACGTACGTGAATATATAGAGAGAAATTTGCAAGGGAAGTACAACCGATTGCGCAATACTTGCTCAAGCGCAGTGGCAGTTGTAGCGACCTGAGAAAAGGAGAGAGGAGAAAGAGAGAAAGTTGTTAGTGAGTGCAAGTGAATGAGCAAGAGAGTGAACGAATTCTCATAGTTATATAGCTCAAGGAGAGAGCATTCGTTATACGAGCCTATTAGGCGATCGGTATGCATTCTCGAGTGCACCCTCGGGAGCCATGAAGGGGTGAAAAGAGTAAGAGAGTGAGAGAGAAAGCGAGGGAGATGGATGTAGATAAAACGACACTGAGGGGGAGGTTAGCTTCCATGAATTTCCAACTAATCGAGCGAATTTCCGTGGCTCGAGTCTGCCAAATTAGTTTGACACGATCGATTTCGTTAATGATTAAAGACCCGATTATTATATCATGTATATATGTATATATATAATATGGGTATATATTTATTATTTATATTAATGAGAGATGAAAAATTATTTTGAAATAATTTTTTTTTTAGGTATAAATATAAATTGATGTGATAATTAATTAAAATGTAGGATCTTTGATATTATTATTTTTTGGGTTTTCGAATTCTTTTATTTGATTATGTACAGGTATGTGTGAATAATAATTTGGGAATATTAATCAGAAGAATATTATAATTTTTTTTAAGTTATGTTTTAATTAATGATAAAAATTGAAATATGAAATATATACAGTTTAGTAAAATTTTAAAATATTTTGAATAATAATTAAATAGTAGCTATGAAAAATTTATATTCTACTCTCACTGAGTACTAAAAATTTTATTTGGCAAAAAGTAATATCCTGTATGATAATAATTATTTAATAATCTATTATTTTTAATAAAAGTTCTCATGTTCTCATAATAATATGACGTGAAATATTCAATTCTTCAAATCTATATTTCCCTCATTCTCAAATACAATTTTTCTTTCATCAAAATAAAAAAGAGAAATATTATGGCACATATATAAAATATGAATATGTGAAGAAAAACTGTCTAAAACTCATCTTCTCCGATGTGTGTAAAGTAAAAAAAAAAATTTTTTTTTTTCTAAGAATATTGAGCATGACAAAAATGACACGAAATGGATGAAAATTATATATATAAAGGCATGCAAATCTATATATAAATATAATCCAATGAATGCCACGAGTTTTCCTATAGGATGGTAACGGTGATGGTGACACGGTGATGTTGGTGGGCGGATGACTCGATTTAGACCGCGATTCGATTACGTTATTCTCCGTGACGTATTTCCGGCAATGGAACTCGAAGAGTTCGTATTCCACTTTTTATTTTTTTTTTTTTTGTTCACTCTTCTTTTTATCCCAGTTTCCCTATTCATTTTTTTCTCCTTCACTCTCGCCCTCTCTTTCCCCCTATATACATACATATATTTTTCATCACTTCCCTCTCGATCTTACTCTAACGCGCAGCAAATAGTTCCGTATAGTCGTTGTGTGTCGTATCGCCCGCCCGTAGTCGCGCTGTTTCTCATCGTTGAAGCGCAAGAGGCCGCGTAATAAATTCGTTTTGCCGATAAACTCACTCAAAGCTCCCGGGTGGATTTCTAGAGATTCTCAACGAATGAATTTAGGGGTTATCCATGGAGGAATCGATTTGAGCGTCAAGCGATATCTGATAGATATCAGAAAAAAAATAAAATAAAATAAAAAAAAATAATGAAAGGAAGAAGCGAAATGAAACGTGTCGATTTTCTTAAGAAAACCACACACATGTATATTTATACATAGTACGATTAATCGAATCCTACGATGAGAGCGTCATTATTCTGGACAAAGTTGTAAACTCGAGGTAGTGCACAGAGCGATTGCCATGTTAGATAAAGCGGACTTGATCGTTGTAACCCACTACTACTGCCTATGTATATATACATATATGTATCACCACCACCCTAAAATACCACGGGTAACACGTAACGCGCCAAGCGTGTTATCTATTAGCCAGGCGTGATAAACGATTCACTTCCTTCCTGGCAAACTTGCCGCGTAAATTCAATACCACATATATAATATACCTATATCCATATCTGCACATACACATGAACATATATATGCTATACATGTATGTACATACATCAACACAAACTGTGTATAAATGTTAGAAGCATTCGCTGCGGTTCATTTAGAAAAGAGTAGAGAGGAGTGTGTGCTAAAAAGCGAGGGAAATTCCATATCCAAGATGAAAAAAAAAAAAATAATAATTGAAATTGATGTAGTAATAAATAAAGAGAAATTAATTCTTTTTTTTTTTTCTTTCTCTTTTTGTTTTTATATATATTTCACTTGGAGAATAAAAGATAAATTTATCAGATACTTCGACCGTTGCGTTGTTACATTGCGTGGATAAATTTTCTGCAAGGATAAATGTGAGAATTATGTAAACTGAAACAGAGGGTATATAACGACAATCATGTATCGTGTATGTCCTTTTGATGTATACAACAACAGCACAGTGTAGGATGTATGTACATATACTTGCAGGTGCTCCAAAAAGATAAGCGGGAATGGCCGATGGCTGTGCACAGCAAGAGACGCCTCTCGCGTCCGGTCGTGCTCGTTGCTTGCATTCTCACGTTTATACGTGTTTAAATATATGTATATCTATATGTATATTTATTTTAATACGTGTATATATATGTAGTATACATGTGTAGAGTATATATAGTGAGGTAACTCGAGAGAAATGAGGCCACACGACTGTTGTGATTGTAAAGGAGACAGTGTGTATGTCATTTAGCAGCTTCGATTTTGCATTGTTTTTCGACACACATATATGTATATCGATAGTCACAGAGTAAAAAGGAGAATGGCTGGCAAGGATGAAGTGGGGTAGGTGGGTTGAGGAAGGAGTGATATTGTGTAAGGGATGATACAGATGGGTGATGGGGAAAATGGGAACGCCGTGCGTTGAAGCACACTTTGCAATTTACCTAGAATTTCTGTTCTAATTTATCGCTGTCTTCATTCTCCAACTTGTTACCTACCTATTTTCCCTCTTGTTTGTTCTCGTTTCCATCCAACTTTATCCTTCTTTTCCACAAAGACTCATTACAGGTTGTTTAGTATTTAAAAATGAGAGAAAAATGTTTAAATTAATTATTTTATTACTGACGAAGATGTAAATATTAAACTCTGTAATTTAATTTTGTTATTACTATTTATTTTTTCCTTTTATTTTATCCGATTGGTATAATTAATTGTGTCGTAAATTGTTTTTTCTTTCAATTTTTTATAATACTTTTTTATTTTATATTTCTTTCTTTTCATGTCAGTTTAATCTGGCTAAATGTAATTCGCGATATTGGACTCATGCAGTTATATATAGGTGTAATGGGAAGAGATGAGAGGAAAAAATTGAAATTGTAATATAAAAAAATTATATAAAAGGAAAATAAAAAATAGAAAAAAAAAAAATTGAAAAATGAATGGTTTCGGTTGGAGGGCAAGTACGTGAGGACAATACGGTGAATCAAGCGCGAGGTAAATTGCGAGGACACACACGTGATGAGGGGATGGTCAGAAAGGGTGAAAACGTGGGGGTGATGTGTGTCCACTGTGGGTACATGTATCGCAAAGGCAGCGCAGGTGCGAAAGAAAACTCATGATATAAATCTTGTCGTTCCACATGAGACAACGTGAGTGAGAGTGAGTGAAATAATAAAAAATAAGTAATAAAGAAAAAAATAAATGTCGGTTGGTTGAAAAAGAAACGTTGTGTGAGGGATTATTACGACGTGGTTTTTTTTCACCCTGGTTCGTCTCGGCCTTTCTGTACAACGTCTCTACTACCCCTGTGTTCAACCCTCTTGCTGCTTTCACTGCCTCTTCTCGTAGCACCAACCATTCTCGTTTCCACTCTCAACTATTACCCCAACTGTAGACGAAAGTTTTGTTGCTTTATTTTCACTTTTTTTTTCGTCAGATTTTTTTCTTTTTGAACCACGACCTTCTAATGGCAAAATTGCAGTGGTTAATTGCCAACTGGTTGCGCCTTAATTCTGTAGGTAATGATCCGTGAGAGAAACATCCAGGCGGATTGCGAGAGAGTAAATTTGCAAAAGAGAAAAATAAATAAAATAGAAAGAAATAGGAGGAATAATTTTTTTGATATATATTTTTTTTGTATTTTAGAGGGAATAAATTTCATACAAAATGAAAAAAAATAACCATAAATTAAATCCTGATCAAGTCTATCATGTGAAAATTCGACGAGGTACAACATAATAGAGACGACAAAGATGAAACGAGAAAATATATATAGGTATAAAGAAGAGAAGAAAAGAAAAAAAAAATTGAGGGTATATGGCGATAAATTCGTTCCAATCGACGGCACAGAAGATTGGAAAATTGGTTTTTATCCACGTTGCTTTATTAAGGGATATAACATAGTTGGCTCTAGGATAAATAAGGTTGAATGTCGTAAAAGTTGGCCGATTGTCGATGCATAAGATAAGTCGATACAATTTTTTTATCCACGGATGATGAGAAAAGACGAGGAAAAGAAAAATTAATATAATAAAATTTAAACGAGATATGAGACAGTTGAATAAAAATATTTTTTTTAAGTATAAAAATAATCATTATAAAGCAATATTATTAATTAATCTTTTTCATGGGAATTTTATTTCTACGAGGATATAGTTTTTAATGTTCTCATGTATTGTATGTAGATGAAGTGCTCGGTCGAGAGGGATTGGGATCAAAAGAGGAAAAAAAAAATCAAATGTAAATTTAGGGAACATCAAAAAGTATATGTAGCAAACTTAGGCAACCCAAGTGTCTTTTTGGGATCACACGAAGGATTCTGATGAGACCCCCCCATTAGCCTGAAGCGTCCTTTGAGTGGTAAAAGTCGAGTGCTACCATGAAAAAGGGCGAAAGATACGATGGTGAAGGAGAAAACTATTTTCATCCTTTAAATATACATATATAAATACTCTCCATGATTAATTATCAAAATTATTCACTGTTTTATAAATACACAGTCTACATTTTCACGAAAAAGAAAAAAAAAACGAAACAATTTTAATATACATCGTGCATATTTATATATCATCTCTCATAAGAAAATAGTAAAAAATTTTTAGAGAGAAAAAATTCAATATTAAAAAGCAATTTATATTAATTAAATATTTAATTTATTCATAATATTCACTACAACATGTTCCAATGTATTGAAATATTTTTTTTAGTGAGTTGAGAATTATTGAAAGAAGAAGAAAAGAGAATGTCTGAGACCTAATTCTTTTTTCTTTTTATTTCACGATCGACTTTCCACCTATACCAATACCATCACCATTCACACTAGGCTCACTCCATTACTACCGTCACTAACACATTGCGAATATACCAAATAGTACATACATACATACGTTCGAGAGCTGTACGAAAATAGAGCCAAAAGATCGAAGTATACCGGCTGAGTAAAATATTAATACGAATGCACTTTTATATCGTAGGTGAAAATGCAATACGCTTTTTTTCTTCTTTTTTCGTTTCACCATTTTTTTTTTTTTTTTTTGCGTTATCGTATGAGATCTCTCTTTTTATTCTCCACCTCTCTTTCACTCTTAGGTACAAAATAGTACCTTGAAAATGTACGTATACGTATCCGTGTATGTATGAGTATATAGTAATATTCACTTGACTCTCCCTTACTTACTTACTTACTCACTCACTTGCACCCAGCGCATCCAACTGACGTTGAGTATTACCGATGTACTTGGAATGTACTGCGAGGGAATATTCAATGGGCCGAGCTGAGTAAATATTGGATGAGTCGGCAACACCGACGACGATGACGATGACGGGGTGGTGTGACGTTTTGACGACGAGGTCGTACCGTATCGAGTGTCGTGAAATTTCACACCATCCAATTCGCACCCCCAAGCTCCCTGTATATACCCCAACGACTCTGCCTCTTATATATATATTAATCTATACATATGTGTGTGTATATTGTATGACAAGATAGCTTTCATATTTTTAATATCTTATTTAATATTTTTTTTTCATCATTTTAATTCATCTTTTATACTTTTATTCATTTTTATTATTATATTAAGTGGAGGTGTTAATAGATAATTTAGTTTTATTTTTTTTGAATATTAAAGAAAAAAATAATATTGAATTTTTACACGTAAGAAAAAGAACGTATTGAAAATTTATTTTTATTTTTTTGTTGACTTTGTGGCACTTAAAGAGGGAACTTTGTGTCAAAGGTCGGATGTCACGTAACGTAAGACTATTATATCACTTTCTTATGTCAACACCCATGTCTTGCTACTGAAAGTCTATTGTATCAAGTGAAAATATATTTGACAATAATACAAACGCGTAAAAGGAAAAAAAAAATATTCAATGACAGTATAGGTAATAATAAGAATAAATAATGAATACGTATATGGGACGTATGTAATTTCGGATATGATAAAGCTGCAAAGCTTTATGTAAGCTCGTGTACACTCTGGTTCGCACTGATAATATTGCAACACATATTGAAATTATATACCCGCTCGTATGTATATAATTTTTTTTTCTCTCGTATATCCACCACACACATATTGACATTAATTGATGGATTGATATGATGGATGAGTTATTTCTTTGTAATAGACATGGAAATTTTGTTTTATTTTATTTTTTTTTTATTTTACATCAAATCAATAAAATGTATAGAATAAAAAAATCGATAAACAAATAATTATTCTAATAAATTTACAACTTCACAATAAAATAAATATTCAGGAATAATTGAATGAAATATTTTGTTTTATTTTCATATTTATTTATTAAAGTTTGATAAAGTTGAAATAATTATTTGAATAAATGTGGTAGTAAATGGCAACGATATATAGACTCCTACCCTCTTTCATATATATACATATAACAACAAAATAAATATATAAAATTGAGTATGTATATAGAGTAAAATGGTAGTAGCCTCAGCCGTACTCGAAGCGCCGTGGGATTTTTAAATTTGATTTACTTCTCTCGTGGCACTCATAGATTTTACCACACTCTTTCTCATTCCCACTCGCGATTTAACTGACACATGCTACCCTTTCTCACACCACCTCTCATCCACCTGATAATGCACCGTTTTTCATGCTCATAAATCTTTATGCATCCTAACTCTTCATATAAACCAAATGGATAATATTCCATTCATTTTATTTCAAATCAATAAACATTATATTCCCTGTCAGTTATATCATTAATTATATATTTATCAATTTATTAATTCATATTTAAATATATTAGAATGAACAAATAAATAAATAACAATATTATAAAATTAAAATCATTATTCTGTTTTATTTCAATAATACATTTATTTGTGAAGTAATATACACTTGATTTTAATGAAAGTTTTTATATTATAAAATATAAAATATTTCATCGTGAAGAAGTGGAAAATATTAGTTCAATACAGTATCAAAAAATGGAAGAATGAGAATATAAAGGTGTTTACTGTACTGCAACACGTATCCATCTATCAAAGATTACTTGGCAAACTTGAGGAAATAACCATCGGTGCAATGTGCCAGCTATCGACCAATCGTTCAATGTGTGCACATCGCGTGTCTGTGCACACAAACCAACATTGGCCTCCATTCAAAATACATCCTGTGCTGACAGTATACCAACCCCCTGTTGCTTGGTCACTTGCATTCTCAACTCAATAATAAAGATACCATAAACACAAGATCCAATATCCACTTTTAGTGCACTGTACACTATCGTTAAAATATATTTCACCTACAATAAACACCATTTTTACTATTAAATAAATATAATAATCAAAATGTAAATATATAATAATTAATTTTAAGCTTTATATAATTATTTTGTTTATTTTTTTCTATAGAAAATAATTATTATATTGTTTTATAAAAATTTCTCCTTTTAATTATTTTATACATCAATGATTTATCTGCTACGATAATTGATGATAATTGAAACAAAATAATATTTTTATAATATACGTTTATTTTATTTTTAATATTGTGTGGATATACACAGATGTGTATGCTATCAGTTATCCAATGTGTTTTATCCCCCTAGCTTGCAATCACCGATAAAACCATTATCCACATCGTATTTCATCTGTCGCCTGCCAAATATCCTGGCTATTCTCTCCACCCTATCTTTCCTAAGTCTTTGTTTTTCCTCATTTACCCTGTATTTCATTCTCGCCATCGTTTTTTCTTCCCATTTTCTCTACTATACGTATATATACTTACATAGACATCACGTTTGTTTCCACATCACGTTTTCCTTGCCATTTTCACAAAAATTTTCTTTCATCTATTATTATCACATCACAACTCAATTTTTTTCCAATTACAAATCAATTATCTATACAATACAGTTTGTAGTATAAATGCCAAATATATAATTGTCATTGACTGATTAATAATTCTAATAGCAATAATATCATAATTAAATGATAATGATAATGGAAATGACATGTGAACGAGCATTGCTCGTCCATTGCATATGTTTATATGTGTTTATAGCCGAGTGTATATTGTGTATAGTGTGTACATAAGGACACAACTGACATGGAACGGTTGAGAGGAGAGCATTGAGGGCAGTATCGTGGTTAAACACGATGGCGTTTACTCTGCTAACCAACCAACCAACCTCCCTCACCTTGTCATTTACTCTCTTTCTGTATACCTGTTTATGTACATACATCAGCAATATTAATACACAATCCATATAAACATACAAACACAAATATACATTTCATGTATTGCGTCACTATTTTTTTTTTTAGTATCAATCAAGTGTCGGAAAATTTATTTGAAAATAATATTTCCATCAAAAATATTTTAATACACACATTGTATGATTTTTACAAGAGTAATAATAATAAAAAATAATAATGTGGAAATGTGTAATTTTAAAAATATGATTTGGTAGAAAATTTATTTTAAATATATTAAATTTGTTATGATAAACATTTTTAAATTATTTCATTTTATAGGAAGTGTTTATTTATTAAATTATATTTATGTGTGTGTTTGGTGTTGTGATAAATTGAATTTTTGCTTAAATCATCTTTGGTGTTTTTTTTACCATTGGATTTAGGGTAGATTTGTACAGATTGAAGGGGATAAAGTGAGAATGCGAGAGTGCGGCGTTAGAGGGAGGCGGAATGTATTCATTCACAAACAAAGGTTTTGCGCTTTGCAATTTCATAGGTACATATATACTAAGACCTTATTCGTCAACCTAATTAACTGAGTCTCGGATATACCACAAATGAAAATTGCCTCGTTGAACTATAACGAGAAATTGTATACATACATGAGCATCTGAGATGTGTGTATGTGCTTTAGTTGTATTTATGATTTAAGAGGAATGAAGGCAGTGTTAGGTAGAGATAGAAAAGGATTTAATATAATACACTTGATGTATAATTATGTATATTTTAAGTAGTATCAATTCATAATACGTATAATAAAATATTTTATCTCAATTTTATTGTGTCAATAACTCCACAGAAAATTACATAAAATAATAAAGTAAATTTATTTCCAAGTATTTACAAATAAATATATATTCAATGCTACTGTGTTACTGTAAGAGTATTTAAATAATTTTTTTTTTTTCTATTGTTTGTGTTGCATTGTGAAAGTAAAGTGATTTGATCTGAAACCTGGCAGTCTTCAATGGGATACTTGAAAACAGCATAAGGGGTGGAAGTAAAAAAGAAAAAAAATAAGAAGAATAATGTTATAGAGAAAAGGAAAAGCGAATGCGATAATATACGCCCCTGTCGTTCGATGTGTCGACAGTTTTGTTGGTGGAAAAGAGGAAAAACGTCAACGATCAAGGGAGGAAGAAGACGCACCAAGGCTTTTTACGTTGCTCATCTCTCACAACATTTTCCTCTCTTGTGATCTCACTCACTTGGGCTCTTGTATTTTTTTTTTTTTTTATTATTATTCTCTCTTTGCGTTCGCACACTTGCGCGCTCTACGATGTTTAGAAAAATTTGAAATTCATGAAGTCGAGTGGGGTGTTGACTCCTCCATATACGAAGGCCAGAATTGCCAAGGGGATATATAGTGTATATTTAGTGTAGTATATAGAGTAAGGAAACGAAGCGACGACGTCAACGATATGCGTTGTGTGATAGCTTCAGGATCTTTACGCGGGTAGTCATGTGAACACGCAGGCATTGGAGGTGGATGAATTTTATCATGGTAAACAAGAGATAGATAGATGGATGGATGGATGGATAGGTATACGAAAGAGGGATAGGTAGAGAGTTAAGGGGGTAGATGACATTAAGGTGGGATGTATACGACAGTGAGAGTTTGTTTATTTTATTATTTTTTTTTCTGGGGGAAAAACTCTACGAAGAAATATCGAGAATATATATTTACTACTAAAGGAAAATTCAGAACTTTTTTTCATGTGAATTTTAGGAAACATGGGGGAGTATAAAATAAATAATGAGAAATTTATTTATGAGGTATATCGATTGATTTTAATTTATAAATTGTGATTTCTTTCCTGTTTTATTTATTTATTAATTTATTTTTTTTAATTATAGCCGTGTGGATATTGCGATGTAATTTGGTATTTTTATTTTTATGTAAATAAGTTTGCTTAATTTTTAAGTGCAAATTTCCGGGATGTGATTCAACTCGGAATGGGAAATCTTAATTTTAATCCACTTTTCACAACTATTTTTATTTACTAAAAAATTACATACTAATAGGTATATATATATATACACAAATAAAATTTTTAAACTTTTTTTTTTTACAGCGCAATTTATTTTTGTACACGTATTTCCATTATTTTTATTTTTCTTTTATTATTTTTATTTCATTTAGTTATTTATTTTTTTTTTTTCATTTTCATTATTATTTTTTTTTTCTTTCATATTTTTTAAGACACTATGAACTACAGATTAATCTCGTTGACTAAACTCTATACGTGTCTTCCTTGAAATTCAGTTGCTGAAACTTTATCCAAGAGTTTTTCAAGAGTTCAAGGGTTGGCGAAGACGACTGAGAATAAAAAAAAATAAAAAATAAATAAATATATAGTAGAAGAAAAAGAGCGTAATGTTGGATGACGTTAAAGAGGCGCGAGAGATGAGAAAATAATGACAGAAGAACGACAAACTGTAGCGAAACGACGTGGCATCACTGTTGGTTGGATGGTGAGACAACTCCCCCAACAAACGCGACAGAGACAAACTTATACACAGCTACAACGCACACTCACATACACATTTATATACCCATAACTCGTTGAGGAATACATAAAGCTGCGTTCACCTGTAAGGAAACTTTCCGAGTGGATAAACAATTTTTTTTTCCGCTTTTTCCTGTCCAAACGTGCGCGCACTGTGTTTACGATGTAAATATTTCGATTGCACTATATTTTCAATTACAAAACTTTTCTGATGCCCCATTAAAAATAATAACTTCATAACTTCAAACATTTCCAAGTTTTTAGGCGAAAGAAAAAAACATATACACGTATATATGTTTAATATAATAATAAATACAAACATAAAAGCCGAGAAAAAATTATCTGTCATTATTATCACACTTAAAGTAATGAATAAAGTCTGACCATTTAATATTTGTCACGTAAAAAAAATAAAAAAAGAGAAGAAACAAAAAACAAAGCGGCTCAAGCAAACTTGATCTTTATGGAGTGAAAAAAAAAATTATGAAAGATTATATCCGCTTTAGAAATTATTATTTATATCTATTTTGCTTTTATTAAAAAATATATACATGTATATAAAAGCTTGGATGATGTGACGTCAACGATGTGGTACTGAAAAAAATAGAGTCTTTTACCAAGTTTCTCCAAGCGAACAATATTGTTTTTTTTTTTCCTCCCCTTCTGTGGAGTATTATAATACACATTGCTATCGTTGGAGCAATGATCGCTTGCGTTCATTATCATTTACACACGCTCCATCTGTATCCCTTTCTCATTCTCCTGTTGTATAAGCTCTTGTAACACACATCGTGTCGTAACAATTTTGTTGCAAAGCGCTAGATATATATATATACAACATGTATTGAATATAACAAGCATATTGCTGACGAGAAATTAATTACAGTAGTGTATTGTAACTATTAATTTTTAGAAGCTATAATACCTAACCCAAAGCTTTTATCATCATAATGTTACAATGACATCAACTTATATGTCGATGTTAACATTAAAATATACATTAAATATTAAGTATAATTTTTATTAAAACATTTTCATCATTGAGTATATTTCTTATTTATTATATTAAAATTTATATTAAATATTAACTATAATTTTTATTAAAACATTTTCATCATTGAATATATTTCTTATTTATTATATTTTTTATATAATTAAAATTTACATTAAATATTAACTATAATTT
>JAQQBR010001832.1:7242616-7252816 GCA_030347285.1 Microctonus hyperodae | reverse complement strand
GACTTGCGAACTTTCAAACCACTGAAGCCAGAGAGTCCAATGGTGCAGCTCACTCCAATCGCTGTCGCTATAGTAAAGACTTGAAATAATATACTGAAACTTTTGTGTCGTGTCCGTCATAGATTTCTTATCATTTCTCAACTTATTTTTATCTTTTAAATATTATATTACTTATATATTTCTTAAGATAAGTAAGAAAGTGTCATTGCAATATATGAGTTGAATGTTTAATAAATTCGCAGATATCATTTGTAAAATTATTTGACATGCATATATAACACAAATGTCAAAATGATGGAAAATTATTTATTAATATATCTTGAGAATTTCATCTGTGACATTTGATATATTAATTGTACAACCGATTGGAATTTATGTTTCATTATGTCTGATATTTTATTTATAAATTTTAAAAATTAAAACTTTGACATGTCGAATCGATAAAATGGAACTTGAGAAGAATAGAAAAAAGATAAACAAAAAAAATATATATATATTTAACTTTACTTTGCTTTATTTTTTTGAATATTTTTTTTTTACCCCCAAGGGTTTTTATATCACACCACCACCACCTGCCACCTTTTTATAGTTACACCAAGTTTGTTTTTTCAAACTTCTCTATGTGGTTTTATATATTCAGTCATGTATACAATCTGGAGATGTCATAGCAACCACAAAACCATTTGATTTCTATATGATATGGGTCGTAAAGATGCCTTTGTCGTAAATATAATACCACACAGTCTATTTTCATAATTCTCCAGGATTTCGATGTACATATAGTACGTACATATATACAGGCTTATTTGACCATTAATTCTTCTCTGGATTCGGGCGACCTAGCTAAAGTTGAATAACGATCATTGAAAAAAAAAATGAAAATAAAAAAGAAACAGAAACCAGGGGAAAAAAAAAAGCTTTGGTCATGTCATTTGCAATACACAAATATCCCAGAGAGAATATATTCGTTTGGCAAAAGGCCTAATATTTTTTTTTATATTTATTTCGAGCCTTGAAAATATTAATTATTTGAGGGAAATTTTTTTTTTTTTTTTTTATTTGACAGGGATATTATATAAATGAATATAAAAAAGTTGTAAGAAAATCAATGTAGTAAAAATTGATTATAGCTGATAAAGTAAAGCTTACAGAATCTTCCATGGATGAATGAGCATTGTCGAGTTTTTCAAATTCAATGAGATTAAATGTTCATCTTCTTTTCAAACGAAATATATAAGAATAAAACGGCTTGGATATAGAGATATTAGGGTTTGAAAAACGGGTTACTACTACTACTATACCAGCTACTACTATTATTGCTATACTCTTAGCGTTACTGGGAGACTCTTTGCTCTTTCCCATTATCCGGATTAGTGGTCGCCGATGGAGAATACCAAGTGGCTGCTGATGGTCGTTGAACATTGCCGACTTTGACAATGAAACCGTTGGTTAATACAGAGATGGGATACGAATCAAAAGATATGAGAATAAAACTACTAAAAGATGGTGTTTCTTTTTTTTTTATTTTTTATTTCATTTTCATTTATTTATTTTTTTTTGGACTTGTGAGAGAGAACCAGTTAGACTAAACGAGATTGAATCGATTGGATAAAATTGAAAAGTCGTGTGCTACATTTTTGCACGTTTTTTCTTTCTTTTTTATTAAAGGTCTACTACTCGCATTAATAAATATGTATAAAAATAAATGGGTAAATATTTTTTACCTTTGACGGATTTAAATTGTGAATTTGGTGAGGTATTAAAACTCATTTTATTGGGAGATAATAGACAGGAAGCAAAAAAAGGCTAGACAAATTGGGTTATGGATGAAGTGAGCCAATAAAGCAGTTTGATATCGAGGAATAGACACACGACCTGATTCACTCTTTTTTAAGCCAATTATAATCAATCGATTTAAGTTGAGAATGATATATAGAGAAGACAAAAAACTAAAAATAATCGGTGTGGACAAGTCGATTATATACTATAGAAAACATAAATAATCCTATTAATTCACTCGTATTTTCTGGTTTATATATTTATTTTTTCATTATTATATTTCATTGTACATGAAAGAAAATAATTAAAAATCGTGGCGAATGATTGAAAAAAAAAAAGTATTTATCTTTTATCGTATATAAAGTTTCTATTTAAATCACTGGATAATAAGAAAACTTTCTTTCAACAATAAATTGAATATTAAATATACAACTTTATTAAATTGCATCTAGTTTAATTTAATAATTAAATTATATTTTAACAAGATTTGTGTCGATATTTTAGTTTAATTAATTCTTTTTTTTTTTTTATTTACTCTGTAAGCAATTGATTGGTTTTGTTAGAAAAATGATTAAAACAGACAAAATTAAAATGATAATAAAATTAATTAAATAAAATAACTAAAGAACCATCATTTTGATTTATTATATACGTACAATCGCAAAAGGTTATACTGTTTTGACGTATCGCAAATTTTTTTTTTGTTTTCTTTTTCATCTGTACTTTTGCAACCAGCCAGTCAATTTTATCCATTTAGCGTTTACGGTCCTTTCAATCTGATTTATGATCCGTGTGTTCGGAATACGAGCGATATTGCTACCGGAAATATCTCCTACTCTTTTTCCTTCACTTCACTTTCAACCCCACCGTATCATTCCTCTCCTCTTTCAATACCACCAAATAGTTATATATAATAAAAAAAAATTCATATAAAAGAAAAAAACTATTAAAGTGTCTACAAAACATTTTTTTATCACAGTCACCAGAGCCAAAAAAAAAATCAACTAAACATGATTGCAAATAGTTGACAGATGGGGAGAAATTCCAATCAATTATGTAAAATATCGCATATAAATATAAGATGAAAGACGAGGGAAGATCCCAAAGGTTTTTATTTTTCCCCTCACATTGAAAAATGAAGAAAAAAAAAATAAAATAAATAGGTAAATAAGTCTAAAAGCGTCAAAAAAATGTCATATGTATCGCACTATAGTCAACAGTGTAATGCATGAGCTTGGACGGTTATTGATGAAGCACGTATCATGAGAGTCACTCTCTTTCCTCTCTCATTCCCTCTTCAGCACTGCACAGATGCTTCCTATCCCATATACTCATTCACGAAAGACGCCAAAGAAAGCCCTACAACATGAACGTCACACACAATCCTCCCTATTTCATTAACGATAGAGTTATGGGGGCATAGTGATACTACCTACAGTGAGGGAGAATATGTATATTTAAGTAGATGCAATATGTGCAATGATTAATTACATAAATTTTATCTCAGTAAAGAAAATATCATTTTAATAAAATTAAAAATAAAAATAATGAAATAAATTAATATTACACCTATAAAAATTTTAATATTAAATAATGTTATTAATTTTTATTTATATTTTTATCCTAATATATTATTGCATTGTTTATTATATAAACGTTAATATAGTTTTAGTTTTATAGTCGAGTGAGAAAATCATATTACTTGTCTACATCTAGTTCATGGGGTTTTGTGAATTATCTAGCAAAGGGTTTCATATTATATATATATATATATATATATGTATGTATGTGTATGTATATGTATAGTAGTATCCATAGACTTCACGAAAGGCTTGATTGCAAGCCGTTAACCATTTTATTGTTGAGCACTTAAATGCCTTCATCTAGAGTACCATCTTGTGGTTAGCACACATATCCATACAGTAAGCTCTACTACTATGGCATCGGTATACAAGGGCGTGGGTGAGAGAGAAAGGGAGGGAGCCAACTGTTGGGCGCCACCTCTCTTATCAAAGAGCACTTTAGACCATGTTTGTACGACGTATATTGCACATTTCCCCATGTATAATGTCGTTGCAACGGATAACTTGTTTTTTTTTTTCTTCCATCAAACTCGAGCAATAAAACGTGATGACGTTGAGCGTTTGATGGTCCTGTGAAATATCATGAATGGATCGCAGGAGGAAAAAAATACGAGACACTGAGGAAAAAAAATGACAAGGGGAAAAAAAATTATAGGAAGTGGAAAAAAATTTTATTCTGTTGGAAAATGTTATTATGTAAGACAAGGCCTGGGCAATTATATACTATGTATATATTTTTAGGTTCGGCGGGAAAATTCGCCGGAGGTAAAGTGAAAATTGTGTATGAATTAAGAGTGAAAAAAAAAAAATTAAAAAGTTGAAGTTAATGATATACCAGTGTGTAAATTTCATTTGGGTCTGTAAAGTCATGAGAAAAAAGGATAATTCAATAGTGGCCGCTTTTTTTTCCATTGCAAACATTAAAAAAAATTGCATTTACCTTCACTTTTTGTGTGCATATACATGTATGTAGTTACTTAGGTACGTTGCTCGTAGCAAAAAGTGCATTATAGAAATGTGAAAAAAAAAAAATGTTCTATTGACCCACCCTTTAATTCAACCTTATGAAATATAAATTATACAGGTACGAGTGAAATGAATGAAATGAAAAATAAGGAATAAAAAAATAAATACTAATTAAATAAATGAAAAGTTATTGGCAAAAGTATTTTGTGCAGGGGTGTGGGTTATTGGTGATTTGAACGCAGAAAAATCGTGAGAGTGGACTTGAACAAATAGAAATAGCTGTGAAAGAGAGTTTAGAAAAATAATGAAAGAAATAAATGAATGAGTCAAAGTGTAGTTCAATGAGGAAAAGTGGAATATAGGAAGCTGTGGAACTGCTTGTGAAACGACGTGCTCAGTAATGCATATTGACATTTTGTCGATAATTCAAACAACATCCCCTAAGCGTATAAGGTGTGAGTGAAGTTATATGTAGAGAAGAAAATATATAGAAAGACAGACGATAGAGGAAAAAAGAGAAAGATCGACCAAGGGTGATAGTGGGGTTTTGTACTCCAACAGATGGGGGTGGATATTGGACAGGGGAATGTACACCCCAATGTAGTAGAGACGCGTGTCTGGTGTTACCGGAAGGGATGAACGATAAAGATAGTATAAGCATGAGAGAACGAATGGTTGATGGAAATAGGAAATAAAAAAAAAACAAGGGGGATATTGCATTGACATGAACATACTTGAGACATCTTTCGATTATGTTATCGATTCTATATAATAAACTAACAAATTATAAATAAAATAAATTTATTCAATAATTTTCTTTCATTTCAATTAATCCATTATTATTATTTATGCTCAGATATTTATTGTTGAAATAACAAATGATTGTTTTGTGAAAATTATTATTTGATGTTGATATAATTAATTTGTAATTTAGAAATTTTTTTTTAATTAATTTGTATTTATTTGTTTGATGAAAGCGTGCAAACCAAGAGTTGGTGGTAAGGGATGGGTGGAGTTAAAAGGGTGAATATGTATAAATGAAATAAATTATATATGAGAATGAATTTGGCAATTGTATTATAGATATCGTCGATTGTGAAACCATTCGCCAAATAATTCATTATTCACGTTAATTAATATTGAAACAGATGATACAGTTGTTTATTATCAATTCAATAGACTATTTCACACGCATTTGATTCACATCCATTTGGGCTCGTATTATGTTTTTATTTTCTATTTTATTCATTTTCAATGTACATTTTTATTTTATTTATATGTATATTTACGTGTGCTGTATGTGTATCTATGCGAAAGAGAAGGAGATTTGTGTGCAGTATTTTTTTTTAATTCACTCACCGTGAATCGTCTCGTTCCAGCAACACGAGAAATTGCACATACCTCGCGCTCACAATATTTGACCACGTATGAGTAATTGTTGACACACACACACATATATGAGCATTTATGCTAGCGCGTCTATGGATATTTTCGTATATTTTATTTTATTTTGCTCATTTTTTTTTTAACTTGATATATTTTTTTTTAGTTATTTTTCTGTTGCATGCCTCGAGGGATATATCGACCAATTAACCGAATGGTTCACGTTTCGTTACCGTTGCTTTTCCCGTTGCATACCCCTGTTTCGCCCATCACATTTCCATTCTTTTGATTGTTTACGGTTCAAAAATTGAATCATTGTACGCTCAACATGGTCAACAAAAATATTCTTCAGTCGGTAAACAAATTGCAACGTTTGAATATTGATTTGCCAAGAAATTGCTGTATATTCAAATATTTAGAATATCATTTTTATTTATTTTTTTATTATTATTATTGATAATATATTATATAATAAAAATGAAATAATAACTATAGCAATGTCGAATAATTCACGCCAATCAACTGACATCGATGCAATTTATATTTTTCAAACGAGTTTGACACGTGATGTAAAATAATTGCTGTCAGTAAAGTGTAAAATAGGAGGGGAATAAATAATGAAATGAGGAAATAAAAAAAAAACAAATTTTTGCTCACGTGTATGTAGTCAGGTAGTTTGTATAGAATGCATAGAGAGACTTGGATTTACATATGTGAAACGGTTTCAATCGATGTTCGGGTTATTTCCTATAATCGATTTGCTATGAATTGCCACTATTATGAGCAATTATCGATGTGAAATGAAAAGGGTTCATCATTGATGTGTGTGCGTGAAAGTACTTGTGAGTGATGTAGAATAGCGAGAAAATACATTGAAAGATGAGGACCCAACAATCAGTCGAGGAAGCCCACCGTGATTGCCATTTAAAAAAGAATTTATTTCTCATTAAAATAAAATAAAAAAATTTTTCTCACTTGAAATATCGAAAAAAAAAAATTATTAATAATAAATATCAAAAAATAAAATTATAACCAATAATTAATTACAATTTTATATACATGTATATTAATAATTCTAATTGATATACCTACATTATTAAGTATGAATAATTGCGCTAAAATTATTTTAATTAATTACCTGAATTAACGATGAATGAAAATCATTAATTAGAACATTGTGTGTGTGACCTGTTGAGCTTCACTAAGCTTCAAAAGAATTTTTTTTTTTCCTCCCCATGAGCATTACACTAGAGACACTGACCCACACATATATTTAAATCTCTCATGTACACATATATAAATTTTATTTATTCAAAGAAGCTATTTATTATAACGATAATCAATACTACGAGTACACAGTAGTACGTCCTCTATTTATCAGACATGTACCTATATAATCGTATCTCACTTTATATACAGGCAACACCCTTGGTATTTATTTATTGTTGTCCCCTTGATATTAAACATTCCACTGATAGATATCCAGTGATATGCATTGAATAGTAAACAAAAAAAAAATCACGTGCACATACATATTTCTAGGAGAAATAAATTATTATAAAGATTTCGCATGTCCTTGAGGAGGAAAGAGGATTGAGAATGAGAAGAAAAAGAGGGAGGGGAGGAGTATGATTGTTGCCTTGAGGAATATGAAAATAAAAAAGAAAAAATAGGAATAAAAGGAAAAAAAAAATTTTTTTTTCAACGATACAACGCAGTGATGTAGCGCGTGCTCTCTTGACTATAAGCAAAAAAGTGAGAGAGAGAAAAAGCGGAAGGAAGAGAGATGGGTTAGAGTAGATTGAGCTGTGATTGAAAACTTTCCCTGCGGCAACAAGAGTCGATTGAAATGTATATACTTCTATATAACCTACCTAAAAGAAAAATATATTTGCATGATAAAAAAGAAAAATAAATACATTTATTTCTTGTTTTTTTTTTTCACTTCACTATTGTTATTTTTTCACACGATAAAAATTGCCTTTGAATTACATTTTAATGACGATGATGATGATGATGATGAGAATAATAATAAATAATTTATTACAGGCAAAATTGGACAAGAGTCACAATGGAAAGCCATCAAGAGTAATTCACATAAGAAATATTGCCAGTGACGTTTCTGAATCTGAAATAATACATTTGGGTTTACCATTTGGCAGAGTTACCAATGTCCTTGTTCTCAAGGGTAAAAATCAGGTGAGTCATTTTTTAAATTAATTATTATATATATTATTACAATTAAATATTCATTGATTTTTTAATTTTTTCATTTTCTTTTAATTATTACTGTGATATTTATACCTGCAACAGTTACCAGGTTATTGTTACAATGCAATAGAATTTATACGCACGATTGCTTTGTATCCACCGATGTATCTATATATTCTACATATATATTTATGTTATATATATATGTGGATAAAGTGATGTATCACCAGAAACAATTGAATCATCGCACCGCACGGCAATCGAATGGCCAAACCACCGCGTTTACCCATTATCTCGGTGAGCATCAGTTCGCTTGGAAAAGCAGGTGTAGTTTGAAAGGAAGAGAGAAATTCCCAACAAAGGCGAGACCGCAAAATCGACACCAAAACTAACGTATATGCAGTATCATATAATAAGCACGTATTGGTCTGTGAACATCTAGAATATAAAAATAATTTATTATCATTAGGAATTTTTATTCTACTTCTTATTTTGGTCTCGAACCATTTAATTATTTAACTGATGAATTGAGAGGGTAAAAAAAAAATAAATAAAGTAATGAAAATATCATTTAGACATTTATATAAATTTATAATGTTTATTTTAAAATGTATTTTGTATGATCTGATACAATTATCTATCATTCAATATAATTGGAAAGTCGTGAATTTTCAATGGCAAGCTATGCACGAACAATAACAAGAATAACAAGAGAAACATTTGTTAATTGATTCTCCAATGGTGAAATGTGATTTTCTACCGCGTGAGTTTATAACGAATGAATACGAATCACCGGACGTAATTTAATTTTGTAGAATGGTCATATATATATATACATATATTTATTTGGAAACACTCTATACATTGTTTTCCATTTCGTTGTTCAACATTTTGTTTTTTTATTTTTTTCAAATTCATTTTTTTTTCTGTTCTGTTTATTTTTTCCCTCTCCCTCGCAGGGGAGATCGTTAACGTGCATATTGCCGTGTAATTACTTGTTAATTAATCACGACACAATTAGCATTATATATTTATTTAAATAACAACTCTGATTTTATAATTGATTGAAGAGAAAAAAAAAATTTTTATACATTCCGTCAATTTTATTTGAAATCATAACACATTTGTATATATTTTGATAATTCATTATTATTTATTTATTTAATATTTATTATATTATATTAATTTATTATTCATTGCTTTATTTAATTTTGTTTGCTTAATATTTTTCTATTAATTCAATCATTTATTCAACTATTTATTTTTCAAATTTATTAGTAATTAAATATTATGTATACCCAAAATATTGATACGACATCATGATGAATACATAGCATCACTAATAATATATATTTGTATCAATATACAGAGCCAATGGGAAATATAAGCCTGGGCTTTGTTTATGCAGGGTTGGATTAAAATAATGTACCCGATTCCCGTTATTCACCGCATCGAGCGAGATGAAGAGATTTAGTTCGCGGAAATTACGTGCGCATTAGCGTTGGAAATAACCGCTGTTGCGCGTGTGTAAGGATACTGTATATATATATTGAGTGAATAAACCGCCTGTTTCGATGAGGGTTCGCAACAGAGTTTTAGTAAGCGAGGTGTGTGGTATATGTCGGTGTACAGTATTCGGGTCGTAGGGGTGACGTTCGCCCTCTCTCGCTTTTCAAAAACCCTCATGTTTCTCCCCTTACTTCTCTCTACCACCAAACTAAAACTATCGATATACATAACTGTTGACCGGACCAAACTCTACACAACCCGAGAATACGGCCCGTATATATTCGCAATGGAAATTTTACGAACCGTGAGAGCGTGCGGTTGGCTCATGCATTCTCTCCACCATCATCATTTCTACCTACTTGATACACTCGTATATATTATTTTTAACTGTACCAAATAGTACCAATAAAATGGCATATTGATTATTTCCATATCATATCATCATCAAAAATTTATTTATTCATTTTTATTTTATTTTGCGTGTAAAATAAAAAATAATTAATGGATTAAAAATTATCAAATTATTTAATTTTAATATTCAATTTTTTTTTTATACTTTGACAAAATATTGTATAGAATAAATAAATTTATATTGAATTCGATAACTCAACGGTCTGATAATTTAGTTTAATATACGTATATCGTTGGCTAATTTTGCAGTTGTATGTAAACAGTTGGTTGTACGTGTAACTCTTCGTAGCAATTGAGTTTAGCGGAGGAAAACGTTGCCCATTCGCGTATAGGGTTGATGTGGTATTTGTTGTATATA
>JAQQBR010001832.1:7207107-7218225 GCA_030347285.1 Microctonus hyperodae | reverse complement strand
TATATATATATATATATATATACGTGGAAAAGCAGACTTTCGCACGACAACAGGAAAATCGAAGGTGGAAGAGAAAGAGGAGAATGATGATCATCATGATGATCATGATGACGGTGATGGAGAAATTTCATGATGTAGGTGGAGACAAAGAGGACAATATAGCGGTTGGAATATGACGGGAAAGTGATGGCAATGATGGTGGGCTTTTGAAATTATACAGGATCACAATTTTCCACCGTCTCCCGCTCCAACTCTGTGTTTTATTTTACCATTAGTTGATAATACATTTATAGTCGATAATATTCATATATACGAAGCGATATAGGTATATATCTGTGGCATCGTGTCATAGGTAAAATATATATGCGTGTAGAAAAATATTATTTTCCAACAGAATGTGAAAAGGTATATTTATGTGCGCAGTGTATGTGTATGAGAATTATGAATAGTTGCCCTGGGGTTATAATGACGTGGTCATTGTGTTGTCATGATTTGTCAAAGAAAGAAAATGTTTTTTTGAGTGGGTATAGTTGATAATTAACCTTCATTATAAATGGATAAAATATTCTCAGGACGATATATTATATGCATACAGTTATTATTCGAGGCAAAAAGGGACTGTGCATACATGATATTATAATATACCAAATGTAATGGTTTCATCGTTGAAGCTTTATAGTTAAAAGCGTATTATTAATTTACATACGTGTATTAATATCGTATGTATACATATGTATATTTATATACATATTTATGTGTATGTTACTATGTGAGTGGATATACACCCTTTGGTTCTTTTCAAATTTCAGAGCGTCTATAATTTATATATCGTCTATATTTTTGATGTGACAATTCATGCATAATTATAATAGAGCACACGCTTGACGTGTTAGAAATAATAAAATATTAATATTGTACTTGCGTGTAGTCTTGTAATTATTATACATGAAAAATCGATATTGGAAAAATTGAAATAAAGAAGAAAAAAAATAAAATAAAAAATAAAAATTGCAGATAAAAGAAATTGAAGAGTCTCAATATATATATTTCCTTTTTTTTTTTTCTTCATTTTTGTTCAAAGAAAAAATTCAACAAGAACAAATCTCAGTGTGTGTGTGTGGTTGGTTGAAGCGAGAGAAAGTGGGAGAAAAGGGTCTCGTTAATTTACGTGGAAAGAACTCGCATAGCCTATATAGTATATGTATAACGCCTCATCCATTTTAATTTCGGTCTAACGCTTGCAGCGTCTCGTATCCATGCACTCTGTGGATATGCTAGCTGCGTTGTGTTGTTGTGTGTGGGTTGGGTTAGGGGGATATCGTGCCCGTTGTATATGTATACCGCCGCAACAACCCCCTCGGGTCGTCTAGCGCGCGATGAACGTGTACACGGTTAACGCTCGCGGATGCATGGAATTTTTCATTAAATCGCGGCGCGGCACAGCCATTGCACGCTTTACCATATCTCTCATTCCCCTCAACTTTTACCTCAACCCTACCTCTTTAGTAGTGTATAATGATGCATCAGACTGCCGTTATATATATGTATATATTTACAAACACATAACTATACGTTATACATAGATATTAAATGTACTTATATAATAAAAAAATATATGGATAATAGATTTGTGATGTTTAAAGTAAATTCAAGAATAGAGAGATTTCTAAAATAATTGTTGGAGTATTATGCCAAGTAACACCTGTAAAGTTAGTAAATAAATAAACTTCAAAAGATGTCATATGAGTTATTGAGATGACACGAGATAAAGTGATGATAAAAAAAAATATTATCTGATAAAATTAATGCAGTATAAGTAACAGTGTAAGCCATACAGCTTTGTAAAGATAGTAGAGGTGAATATATTATCAAATAATAAACTTGTGGAATTTGTAAGGATTTATAATATATATTAAAATCAATTGGCATATATATACAAGATAAGAGTTCATTTGAAAAATGTAATTAATCTGCCGTTAAATTTATTTATATTGCAAAATTCATGTACAAGTTGACTATGAGATTGAGCGATAAAACGAGAGAGGAATCATCATTTCTCTCATTTCTACGAGATATAAATTAAATCCTGAATCTGCCACTTGATACCTCAAGTCGAGTCAACAAACTCTCAGCAAGTCCTTTCGGTGATTGCGTTCGAAATTGGTATATATATATATGTATAATACATACAAAATTCCATTTATAAGACCTCCTTTACCCTTCTCATTGACCTTTCATCCGCGTAAATTTGTTTCGTGATAAAATTTGCACAGCTACTCCAATATTTTTCATGAAAATCATTAACCAAATAATTTTATCATCTAAAAAAACAATTATTCCGTTTCATTTTCCTTCGAATTTATAATAATAATTAACACGAATGATAAATATTATTATACAATATATTTGTGATATTTTAAGTATTATATTTGCGGTCATGGGTGTGAAAATAAACATGGCACAAATAATAATTTCATAAACAACTTCAATATTGTAATACCAACACTTGTCACATGATTATATCATAAAATGACGTGAGTCAGTGCAAAAAGCAATATATTCATATATCTAAATATGTACATATAATGTGCACATACATAGTTTAATTAAAGCTTTTGCCAGTAATGTTCGCTTACGCTATCAGCCTCTAGAGTGCGCACCTATTATATATCACATAATTACCCGAATCTGTAAGTGTAACAAGTTGCAGAGGCTGGTGAAATAACTCGTATAATTATATGAGCAGTCGTCAATCAACGTCGACTGTGTTTGATCAAGTTAGAAATATTCTATTAAATTCATTGTATTTTTTTTAAATATTATCACGTATAAAACTAAACACTGGTGAAACAATTTAAATTTAAAATTATAAATTACAATTGATTGTTGGGATTAATTCTCTTTTATTTCAATAATGTATCATTATTTGTGGTTGATATCGATGTTTATTTGCGTAAAAGCTGCGTCGCGTGAACCGATAGTACGCACTAATTTTGGTCCAATTCGTGGTAAATGGATGAATAGTAATCGTGGATTATTAATTGCTGCTTACCTCGGTGTTCCTTATGCTCAACCACCAATAGGAAAATTTCGTTTCAAGGTGAGGAAAAAAAAATTAATTTAATTGAAAGCGAATAACAAGAATTAATAATGATGAAAAAAGAAAAAAAAAATACTTTCACAACTGTGAATTAATATTAATAATTAATTTCACTGTTAAATTATTTTATTATCCATTTATTATCACGTCAGAGTCCGCAACCATGGCAACAACATTGGATAAATGTTCATAATGCAATTGAGGATGGTCCCAAGTGTCCTCAATTGGACGAAAATATGAAAATGGTTGGCGATGAAGATTGTCTGAATTTAAATATTTTCGTGCCACAGGTAAGATGTTATCATAGAAAAATAAATTGAAAAAATAAAAATAATATTTATACATATATAATTATTTGTGATAATACAAATTTTAATGCGGGTGTGTGAAAGTTTTGTTTTATCATTTTACTGGTATATTATGTTATTTTGCAATTATGTGGTTGAAAAAGTAACACGATCTCCATTGTCAGTGGAGGCCATAATGCAATTAGTGAAAAAGAGTCGAGGTCGCGCGCATGACAAATTACACGGATAATTCATCCGTGATGGTGAGGTAGAAGGGAGGAAGAATCTCCAATGCGATAAAGCGTTTCGCATGTATATACATATATACATTAAATATATTTATATATGACAGTATATATAATATACCTAAATAAAATTGTGAGAGATCCGTTTACGGAGTTTATTTGCCCACACTTCAACGCAGACAAATACGTTTGTCGGAGAGAAAAAACAAAACGAAATAAAAACTAAAAATGCAAATGGTTTTTTCTAGATTTCTGACAAACGAAAACTACCAGTTTTGGTATACGTTCATGGTGGTTCTTTCGTTACTGGCAGCAATAACAGTACTTTATTAGCGCCGAATTATCTACTAGATCAAGAAATAATACTTGTCACAGTCAACTATCGTCTTGGAATATTTGGTAATTGATTGGGATTTAATTTAATAATAATTTCGAACTAAATGAAGGAGCAAAAATAGAAGGGAAAGTTGAACAATACTCGATTGAAACTAGTTATATTCATTATATATCATTGATCGTATAATCTTTTTAGGGTTTCTCAGTAGTGGCAACGAGGCTTCTCCTGGAAACTACGGTCTCAAGGACGTAATCGAAGCATTAGTTTGGATACAAGCGAACATTGAGGACTTTGGTGGTAATACAAGTTTAGTAACATTGGCTGGACACAGTGCTGGTGCTGCTATAGTGCATCATCTTGCTCTGACTAACCGTACCGAGAATCTCTTTGATAAGATTATCACTCACTCGGGCTCAGCCAATGCACCATGGGCTATTCATACAGCTAAATACTCGAAAATTAGATACATCACAATTGCTATTGAATTGGGATGTACTACTAATCGAAAGATCATGGAAGTAGATGATCCTTCTAGTGATTTGTCAAAGAATGATCAAGAGAGTATCGTTCAAGATGACATGGAAATATTAAAATGTTTGAGAAAAAAAAATCCGGAAGATATCGTTAAAATGCTGAGCTATTTCGTATGAATTATTTTTATCTTTATTTCTATTTAAAATTGTTTTTATTAATTTTTTTGTTTGCTTTCTTTTTTAGTATTTGTGGCGAGATAGTCCGTATATTAATTTTGGACCGGTAGTTGAACCACCAGCTGAAGATGCTGTTATTATTAAGCATCCAATGGTTACTATTGAAAACGAAGAATTTCGTGATATTCCTTGGATATCAGGAGTCACTGCTGATGAGGGATATATAAAATCACTGAGTGAAAATTTGCTTTTAATACTTGAACATAATTCGTGAAGTGATTATGGTTTTTTTTTTAATTTTAATTTTTGTCATTTTTTGTATAGATTTGATTTTGGATGCAGAATTGAGGGATGAATTTAAGGACGCATTTGACGAGATAATAACGATAGTTTTAGAGCAAGAAGAAATTATTGGACATCATAAAGAGTATGCTCACCAATTGATACAATTTTATTTTCCCGATTTTGATGATCTAGCGTACGATCAACAATCGTTTGTGAATAATATAACTATGGTAATGAGAATTAAATATGTAATATAGACGACACTACATAATTAATTTATCAAAGGGATTGATTATGGATTTAATTAATTTTTTTTTTTAATGTTAATTCAAAAAGATGTTCGGCGATGCATTATTTAATTATTGGAGTTTCGAAGCTTTAAGTAGACAATCATCAGCGATGAATTCAAGCGCATTTTTTTTTAAATTCACATATGATGGCACATTCTCTGCTACTTTTTCGTCTGGATTAACTCGAAATTTTGGTGAATATTAAAATAATAAATAAATAAAATTGTAATTAATTGATATTGAAATGCCGATTATAATTTGTTACATTGATTATTACTGACTGTAAAAATTTTCAGGAATTACCCATGGCGATGACATAAATTATATATTTCCAATTTACAATAATATGTACGAGGATTTAGAGCTTAACAATACACTAAATGATATAACAATGATAAATATTATGACAGAAATGTGGGGAAATTTTATGAAAACTGGGTAAATACATAAATTATATAAATTTCTAATAACATATACTTATCATATATGTTATGTGATAGGTATTTAGTGAATATGTATGTGTGTTTGTGGTTTTGGATGAATCAACATGCTTAATTTAGTATCAAATTCTCCCAATTCCGTTTGCTGATCGATCAAACGATATCCGTTGATCTCCTTCATTTATTCACAGAATACCAAGCGCTCAACTATCACCACATTGGCAGCCATATCAAGAGGATTTCCGATTCATGAAGCTTGGCATGGGAAGATCGCCGGATATTTCAATGGAGAACGACTTCCTCCCAATGAGAATGGAGTTCTGGAACAATCTCATGACTTCAGTTGGTGCTCCAAGGGATACACTTTTTCCAGAAGTCATTGATGATAATGAAGATGGAGAAGAGGCAGTAAATCAAATTTTGATGAACGCCACAAATTTACCCAATTCAGTAAAATCATTTTTACTTGATATCAAAATTATTTTTACTCTCATAATTTACTATTATTATATTTAATTATTTATTTAATTATTATTTATACATCGAGTAGATGAAATTAAATAAATATTGTTGAGTCTTATATAATCGCAGAAAAAAAAATTATATAATAAACAAAATATATATGTATGTAAATAAAATTCAATTTCACCAAATTGTAATATTTCAAGGAATTTTTTTTTTTCCCCTACTCAATTATTTACATATTTATGTAAAATGTCGGAATAATTCCCAAATCTTTTTTCATTTTTATTCCGGAACTGTATACACAGCAAACGTAGAAACGGAAAAAAATAAAATAATATAAAACACAAAACAAAACGGAAATTCACAGTCTTAAAACGAACACATTTCACCGTCTAACTTCAACGCTAAACTTTATATCAAGAACAGCAAGTAACTATTAATCATGCACTACAATCACATTACAAAGTTGCGTGTCTTTACGAACTTTAAATATAAACTTACGTAGATATATATACATACATCCCCTTCATATACATGTACATACACACAAGATAAAAAAATAGAATTAAACAATAGTACCACATTCACATAAATGCAAATATAAAAGCCACATGCTATTTTATGTTTACAAAGACAGAAAAAAAAACCAAAGGATTTTCCTATATATGCCCGGATTAATTGATACACTACATATGTGCACATGTGATGTGTGGTGGGATTTTTTTTCCCCTCTTTTCTCTTCATCATCTCATTCTTCCTTCGAGCTATTGTTATCAACCGATTTGACCTAGCCAACGAGAGAATAAAAGCCAGGTTTTGTCGTTAGACCTGATACTGATTCAACGAGGAGGACAACATCGATTTCAGGTAGATCGACTGAGTGTATACGTCCCCTTCGTTTTATATATGAGTGGAGTCGTAACGGCTGGGCAATTTGCAGTCGCACACGGGCTTTGAAAAAAAAAAATAAAACAAAATCACAGCAATCGAACAACCACTGTTGCTAGTTGAAAACGAAATGAAATAACAAAAAAAAAAAATAAACGACGTAAAAGAACGAACAATATAGAGATTGAGCGAGTGGGAGAGTGGAAAAAAATTGGCGAAGGAGATGAGGTGAATGAGAGAGGTATGAGAATGGCACAGAGGTAGATGGGTTTGTAGTGCAATGGTAAAAGGCGAGAGCACACGGTAAAATGGCCCCTAGAGAGGGTTTATTCATTTGCGTTTATGTGAACATTCACGAGTGCTGCAGTCGCCGTTGCTGTGCGCGATGAACAACGTAAACTGGTATAACGTGCCACGACACATATACATATTCACACATACACATTGATTGACAATTTGCATAGACAAATAAGTTTGGGTTCTGATGAGGCGTGAGCGTATGTTTACGCAACAGTCGAATAATTGTTTTCATTTGACAATTGAATGACCTCTTTCAACTATAGACATTTGTATACTGCAATTATATATATACATATCTATGCATCAGTTATACAATAAATTATATTGTTCAAGTGTGCTATAATTTAGATAATAAAAATTAGCAAGCGTGAAAACAAAAATGAATGAATAAATAAAATGAAGAATTAAAATGAATAAATATATATTTGTGAACGAATGAAATATGCGAAATACTTGAATAAAAATTTAAAACAAAAAAAAATAATAAATAAAATGTTAAGCTGATTGATATGCACGGTAGGTAGATAAAGGCTGGCGCGCGTATATAGCATCAGTCTACATCCATATAGAGCAGTGTGATGCGTTTCCCGTACTTCGACAAGAGATGGAAATGAAGCATCGATTACGGGTGTGTGTGCGATACGCGCCTTCCACATACAGTCTATTTCGCGTTGCATGATAGCAGTTACCTGGATGCTAACGCGCGAGTCACACAATGCACTAATGCGACATATTGTTCGCGACAGTAAAAATTGCCCCTCGTTACGGATTACAATGCAAGCTCGAGCCTGTGAACATAAAGCGTATATAGACATATTCATAGACGTCTATTATATATATCGTTCCTTTCTCAACGCGGACTTATATATTCTCTGTTGTCCTGCTGACAATTTCGCACATTGGTACAATTTACACTCTGCACTGTATTATTTATGCGTCTACTGCATCCATGAATCATATAAATATAAATGCACAACTCGACGAAAATTCTAACCATCTTTAATAAAATTCATATATGAGTTCACTATATTTTTATCTTTATTTTTTATTATTTTATTATTTTATATGATACGTCAAAGCAACTTGGGATATAATAATTGTGTTGATAAAAATATCTGAGCAGGGAGATAAGAATTTATCGGGCAATAATTAAGTTATTAGTGATAATTAAAAAATTATGTATTAGTGCTAATGAGAAATTTATTAATTATATCGATCATTAAATAAATTTCAAACAGGAAAAAATATATAATGTATATCTATATATCATTGTAAGACTATAAAAATATTAATTATTTTATTGGTATCATTTCTAATAGGTTTTCATTTAATCAATTATATAACTATTAAAAATAACTTAATAATTTAAAAAATCATATAAATATTTTTTTTTTTTTTATCTACGTTTGTTTTTGATGATTTAATAAATTTTATTTCTCAATAATAAAATCGTCGATTATAAATATTAAATATATATATTCATCCTCGGAATTTCAATAAATATATTTTCAGAAAATAGTTAATAAAAGTCATTATCAAAAGCTATTAAAAATTTTCCAATATTAAACATATCGGGAAAAAAAATTTTTTTATCTATTATTATTAACATTTAGTAATAATATTTAAACGCAATCAATTTTTTTTCAGGTAATAAATTCGAAAAAAAAAAAAAAACGATAATTTATATTGAATTAAATTTGAGTCGGATAAGCGATATTGACCGACATGTTGCCAATGATTATAAATAAAAAATAGAATAAAATCATTAATACACATATGTTTTCCATATTTACTCGCATATACATATACACATATTCGTACATATATATACATTTACAAATGCACGTTTCGACAGGATGCAAATGCTGTCGGTAGCTCTCTCGCGTACGCCAATAACAATAACGATAATATTCCATCCGTGAATATATCATGTTTAGTATATATCATACAATGTGGGTGGTACATATATACTTACATACATACATACATGTATATATTTACGGCGGTTTGAAGGCACTGGTATACGATATTATAACCTGATGGAATTCGATTAATCGCAAAATGAGGCTCTTGGCCTAGAAACCGCCGACAACATTCGCGTTATAGGAGTCTCATGGGAAGTTGCGGATAAGGGTTACGACATTATAATATATGTAAATACTTCCCCTTTCGTCTCACAGTGATGATAAAATTCCCATGTGACCTGACCCGCACAACTCTTAGTCATGAAAATATATATAAAAAAAGAAAAAAAAATCAAATATACCACTTCAACTCATCTAAATATAATATGCGTTTACAAACGTATAAATATTTAAAATATAAATATTTAACTTTAAATAAAACTATTATATATACATTTTATTTCTTTCTGAGCGTTTGTCGATAATCAAATACGCTCGTTTGTTTTGTAACCGCGAAATTGGTCAATCAACATAGGAGGAAACAAGTGCGCCGTGTGTGCACGCCCGCATCGACATCTTTTCCGGTTTGAAATATTGTCACTGAACACAGTATGGCACTGCAATCCAAATGAATTCAACGACAGAGTTTTTTGATGCGCAACGTTCAAATTTACATGAGTTGAATAGAGCGTGCATCCATATATGTATATAAATATATATATTGTCGATGGTAAAAGACAAAACAACGAGAGTATACTCTCTATATTTGTGTCGATTGTATATGCACAAATGTATTTAAATCATGTGTGTATATATGAATAAATCCAGGATCTTTGTGTGTATTAAATATATATCATCACACCGCATTGTCAATGTATTCTACTGTTTTACTGCCGAATACTTTTGATATATACAAACACACCCGTATTTTATGCCTTGTTACATACAAAGAATTAAAAGCAAAGTTCATTTTTTTAATTAGTCATTTTTATTTATTTTTCATCATATACATTTATGTATATATTTATTTTTGTACATGCTGATTGAAATAATAATTCCTGACGTTTTGTTATCCATCAGCATATGAATATCCTGTTCAGCGAATATATATAAAAGATGTGGCATGAGTTTAGGGAAAATCTGCTATCAACTTCTATACGTTATTTTACCATATATGATATTCTTTCTTTTTTTTTTTTGCCAATAGACTATGCGGGAATCAAGCGTCATGTACTGACATTACATCTGCTCGTGGCACATCCAATGTTTAGTACATATGTGTATGTATATAATTTTTTTCTTTTGTTTTATCGTTTCGTCTCACTTCCAATGCAAAACTGTGTGTGAGAAGCATTGGGAGAGCAAACGTTAGACGCTTCACTGCTGGCTGAAAATCTCTACTGCATTTATGTTTGTATGTAGATGTACATAGACATTATGTGTATGTATGTACGTATGTATAAAATACAGTATCAGGCAAGCAGAGAAAAGACGAATGGCAGAGACGTGAAGCGCACATGATACTCACAGTGGTATCATCTGAGGAATTCAACGATGAAAAATGTTATTTTTTTATTTCTCTATTTCCTTCAAGCAAAAAAAAATATTTATATATGTATATAAAATTCAAAATTAAATAATACCATACATGCATTCATGAGTATTTTTCGTTATTGTAAAAAATAAAAAAATAAATATATTTCACAATGATGTAGAAAAAAAATTCGTTGACATATTTTTTATACATACTTCAAAAAAATATGCGTTGTTAAATTTACTAGCATTTAAACGAAATTTTATTTTACATACAGTATTGGGAAATTTACCACATAGATGTTTATATATATATTACTATTATTACATATTCAATATACATTGTCAGGAATTAAAAAAAAAAAAAATTTTTTTTCATAAAAATACAATTTAA
>JAQQBR010001832.1:7170365-7193023 GCA_030347285.1 Microctonus hyperodae | reverse complement strand
TTTTTTCATTTTCTGATTTTCTATTTGTCCGTCTTCTGCTATTTATATAGGGAAAATTATTTTGAACTTATTTAACAGTGGTTGGACAGATTGACAGATGTTTCATTCGTCAGCTCGCATTCCCCTCACTTCACCTTCATGTCTTTGCTGTAATAAACAAAAGGAGATATAAATAAAACATACATCTGACATAGTTTAAATCAATAATAAATATCAAATGAATATTTTTTAATATTTGCTTACTCTATCGAGCTCTTCTTTTGTATTATCCTCAAGTGCTCGAATGTCCTCCATTGTGAGTCCATGCCAACGGTCTATCCAACAAAATACTTGCCGATGAAAATTAGTAAAGAGACGCCTTTCAGCTTTTTGAATAAAGCTTTCCACGCGGTTTTGTAATCCAAACCACTTGAATTCACATGTGACAAGTTTGTAACAAGTCATCACTGGTGAAACGTTGTTTTTCCAATCTTTTTCGACCAGCGGACCTCGACCGGTTTTTTGTGATTTAAACTTGGTAGGATCTTCATCTTCTTTGTAATCTGCGCTTGCTATTGGATCATTTGCAATGTCTATATGGACAATTTCGCGCATTTTTAATTTATCACTAGACAATTCGTGCACCTAAAACAATTTTAAAAAAATATAGATGACATAAGTATTTATTATACATACGTGAAAATGAATAAATAATAATTGAACTTACATTGTGTTGATTGCCAACATCACCAATGTGAAATGATTCTATCATAATAACAAAATTATCCTTCATATATCCAGGATTCTAAAGAGAAAATGAATAAAATAATTAATTTATATATTATGTAAATTATAAGAAATTTTTGAATTAATCAAATAAAAATACACACGGTAATGACGGTTTTGCAATACGGATAAGCATTCCATGCTTCTTCGTGAATTTCAAAAGAATTCTTTGGTAAAAGTAGACGAATAAATGCCGGTACTTTACTCGCCAAATGATAAATCTTATACGTGTATTGACCTGAAGAATATTTTCCACCCAACAATGGATAATCCGTGAATGGTTCGTTCTTCAATACTTCAATACCTTCACCACCGCCAGTATTATTTTTACTCGCCTCTGCTACTGAGAAAAGTTGAGCCACTTGATACTAAAAAAGACCAAAAAAATAAATGAATAAATAAACAAATAAATAAGAAATTACAAATGAAATAAAATAATATAAATATCAATATTGAATAAAACAAAATTTTTTTCTAGCAACTTTTTATCAAACGTGTCATAATATCAATATTGCCAAGTCGTGTAATATAATTACAGACACTATTAACACACTATTATTTAAATGAACCATCAATTTTGTAATAACAGACAAAAAAAAATATAACTCATGTAAATATTGCACCGTCACGTGAAACACAAAGTATTAATCATTATAACTTTAATACTACTCCATTATTTTATATCAATTATATTTAAAAAATGACGTACCTCCTCAACTGTAAGTGGCAGGGTGACGCGGCTGTAACAGAAAAAGAAAATTTAAATACGGACATTTATATCTTAATCATCGTTGCAAAAAAATCAAGTACAACATCATTATTAAAATAGATTTTTTCCTTCTCATTAAATTAATATACAAAAAAAAAAAAAATACATGCAGCCAGCCTTGTATCAATTTCTTTAATGATATTTTTGGACCTCCACAAATTTTTTGTCTCTTAATTTATATTATTCAGTCATTGACATACTGTCCCACGGCATTTTAGTTACAAGGCGATGACGGTCACGTTGGCAAATTGTCGGGCGCCAATTGTAAGTCAAACCAAAAATCGATAGCGCGCCGCATGAACAACAATTCAACCGGATGTCGCTTTTCTCATATATACATGTACACACATACATATATGTTGCAACTCCCTCTTTCTTGCATATATTGTCTTTTACTTCAATATTATACACCCACAGCTTCATTATTGCCTACAACTGTTTTTGCATCCCTTAATTATTCTCTACTAATACATATATAAATATATATCTACTCCTACATATTTGCATACATATATTAAGATTAACTTGACATAGTTTACCAGTTTACAAAATTATCTGAATAATAAGAAAAAAAAATGATTAATCCCATACCACTGGCGGTAGAATAGAAAAGTGTTGGGGGATGACGAAGGCCAACCCCTCCGTCAAACAAGCCTGTTAAAGGTTACCCCTACAAATTTGCTCAAATATATAATCTAATATCTTTATCCCATCAAATAAATCCAATGTATACTTTATCTATCAACCAAAAAACAAAATATTGTGAATAAAAAAAAAAATTGATTGAGATGTTGAAAAGATACGTGTCCGGAAGTCTCCCGCTCTTTCTTTAAATTAATCATTGAGAATTAATCAATTTTCTTTATTTTTCTCTTTCTCTCTCAGTCATTCGATCTTTCTCATTCTCACTTTTGCTATCTCATTTTTATTTTCTTGACACACACATATACGTAGACACACAAGACAACGTGTCGGTCGATTAGTCACACTTACAATTCTTTGATGAGCATCTTAAAGCAATGGATCACATGGACTGGATCAACTTTAGAATTAAAGTAGATTATAATCTATTGTATTATTTTTCTAATAAGTCTTCTTTTATGTATTATTATTTATTTTTTTCTATAAACCAATAGAATTCAACTGGCTACAGAACAATACTGTACACACGGCCAACACACCACCCTCGACCTTCGACAAATTCGCACTGGCACGGCCTCGACTCGCTCGTTTTTATCTACCTTCGAAACCGCAGTGGCACACGTACACTATCTCACGTTTTATTACACCCCGTGTACGGAGTATAAACGCCACAAATCCCGGAATTTTACAATGTCTGTATGTATGTATATATATGTATTGAAGTAATTAACAACACAATGACGACAACGAGAATAAGAAGGCGACAATGGATACCTCTCTCGATTCAATAACTTGAATCAATGTGATTAACGCAAGAGATGTAATACAACTTATTTGCCTTCCCACACGCACTCAAAAGTCATTTTTCCCACACCCCCGCACATAATACACAACTGTCATGGCGATGAAGTGTGACGTTTTATATTTTTTATTTTTATGTATTGTATAAACTGACACATTTTGCCGCTAGAGTAATTTGAATTATTTTCCCGCCCACGAAATAATTTTAGTTGATTATTTATTTACTCTTTTGTTTTTTCACGAATAAATTATTGTTAAGTAATAATAGTCATAATTAATAAATTATTAGCTAATTGTTAAAAGTATTGAGATATTAATAATTCGATTTAATTGATTTGAAATATGAAGAATGATTAACCGCCATTTTGTGTTTGAAGTTATAACTGCGCACTAGTGGCACCATTGTATTTTCGTATACATAATAATTTCAAAGTTCTTTGTGTGGCAATCCTTATATAGTTATTGAATAACCAATGGTGTATCATCGTTACTATTGCACCTGCAACATGAGTACATGCATGTAAGGATTAAAGGCATAGTCACATTCAAAAGAGAAAGAGAAACAGAGATAGAAATAATAAAAAAAAAAAAGTACATAGCCGGAAATGGCGGAGCGTGATTGATTTCACAAAGTTTAATCGCGGTGGTAGGTGAAGATTGTGTGTCTCTAGGGTCTTGAAATTGTTTATGAGATAATGAAGTTGTTGACCACGTGGAAATATTCTTCATTTGGGCTTTATGCCAAAGACAATATATTTTATCCACAAAGAAAAATATTAATGATAGTTTTGCCACAAAAATTATTCTAATACTGACAGCGCGCGTTGGTTGGGGTTGCTGACATCACACATAATATATAAAACAAGGCGTTTTCTCCCCTCTTGTATATTATTTCATTAAATAGTAAAAGAGCACAAATTGAAAATAAAATTGAAACGGGAAAATGGCGAAGAATCATTTGTATATGTGTCATGAAAAATATGATGACTCAACAGTGGAAGAAATTTATGAGTGATATTTCTCGTTCACGAGAGATTGGAATCAAGTTGAGCATCGAGGAGGCTTTTTTTTCTTTTCTTTTTTAATGGTATATAACGATCGCTATTCTGAAAGTGCATTCAGCGAAAGTGATGAGAAGAGAGCATATAAATGGTCTATGTGATGGTTCATAGAACCCTAGAAATTGAGTGAGAGTCAAAAATATAATTTAAATTATTATTAGTGTGACAATGCTTTTGTGATGAAATTATTTGTTACTGATTAATATTTCTAATAATTGACCTTTTACTACACATTTTTTTATGTGATAGAGAAACAATTTATTAGAATTGTCAAAATTTTAAAAACGTATTTTTATTTTTTACCAAGTATAATTATCAGTGTTTTTAATTGTGCAAATATGTGTAAATTGTTGATGAATGAAATTAATATCAAACACATGTAAATTTATTTGATGATAATTCATCAGAATTTCATTTTTAGTTTAGTTTGATTTATTCTCAATTGAATTAAAAAATTATACAATTTAACAATGGATGAATGTATGTTAAATGATTTATTGGAGTGCTCGGTGTGTCTTGAACGATTGGATACATCAAGCAAAGTTTTGCCTTGTCAGCATACATTTTGTAAAAAATGTTTGGAAGAAATTGTCAGTACACATCGTGAATTACGATGTCCCGAGTGTCGGGTATTGGTTGATGTTAAAATAGATGATTTGCCACCAAATGTATTACTAATGAGAATACTGGAGGGAATGAGAAATGCCACACCAAAAAGTGCCAAACCTCATGCAAGATCCATAGTTGGACCTCAACGGCTTTTTGGTGGTCATCAAGTAACCCCAATACCAGCTGTTACAACTAACATAGCACCAGTTGTTCTTGCAATAGATCCAACACGACACGCTAATGCCTCAGCCAAACAGGTGCATCTACATAATCAACCGTATGGTCGTGCGATTTACGATTACATTTCCAAAGTACCAGGGTGAATAATTTTTTCTCATAATTTTACATTTCTATATAAACATTATATGGTATCATAATTTTTCAAATAAATTATTTTTATCCTTTTCTTTATTATTCCAGTGACTTGAGTTTCAAAAAGGGCGATATTGTCGTGTTGAGAAAGAAAATTGATAACAATTGGTACTTTGGTGAGTGTGGGAATAATCATGGTGTATTTCCTCTGTCTTACGTTCAGGTAATTAAATTTAAAAAAAATTTTCAACAATTAAATATAAGAAATTTTTAAATGATATTCATTAATCAATTAATTTAATTCACAGGTAATGACACCGTTGCCACCGCACGTACCACAATGTAAAGCTCTATACGATTTTAGAATGACAAATGATGAGGAAGACGGTTGTTTGACATTTAATAAAGGCGAAGTAATAAGTGTAATACGAAGAGTGGATGAAAATTGGGCAGAGGGTAAACTTCTCGATCGTATTGGAATATTTCCACTGGCATTTGTTGAATTAAATAGTGTTGCACGAGCTTTGATGAAATTATCAACGAACGTTCAGCCAGGACCATCGCGCGTAGCACCACCAACACCAACTAATGAAGAAACAACACCTTTAATACCAACAGATCACTCGAGAAATGTTCAAACAACAAGTCAACCACGTCCGCAAATTGCGCCAACTGCTGCGTTACCAGTGTCCGATTCAAGTTCAACAGTGTCATCGGGTGGTAGTTCCACTACAACAACTCCAAACACACCGAATAGTTCAAGCACATCAAGTAGTTCTAGCACAGCTCCAAGTAGTCCAAGTAGTCCAGCAATTTCTCCGCCAGCAGTTGGTGGACGGCACAACATTAAACGTCACAGTTTTACCGCGATGAATACGGGTCATCATCCACATCCACATCATCGACACAGTGCGGAAATTCTCAGTCCACCAGTAGAAACAGGACTGAGCACAAGCAGCAACAATTCAGGTACAAGCAATGAAGTATTTTCTCCATCATCGCAGTCAAGTGGTCCCACACCTGAACCTAGTCTTCGTCATCGACGGAGTGGCAGCAGCGATCTTGTATTGGCACAACCGTCACCAAGTCTCGCAACATCGAGTACCACTGCCAATTTACCTGCGGCATACATTGCATTATATCCATACAAACCACAAAAAGCTGATGAGCTTGAGCTGCGTAAAGGTGCTATTTATATGGTGACTGAACGGTGTCAAGACGGATGGTTCAAAGGAACATCAAATCGTACACAAAAATGCGGCGTTTTTCCTGGTAATTACGTTGCACCAGCCAAATGTCAACGAGGAATATGCCGTGTTACATCAACGACAACTGCACATCCTACATCGACTCTCACAACAGCTCAAACAGCAAATGAGCCACGTATGACATTGACTTATTCGAAAAATAAAGGACCTGCTCCACAGCCCTACAGTCCACGTTCATTACCACCGCCTGAATTGCCACCAAGAGCTATCAGTCCTTCACCTGCTGTTTCGGTTTCTTGGCATGGGCAAGGACAAGGACAAAGTCCGCCGCGTCTATCGGAGCAAGCTTCTGTTAATCCACTTGGCCGAAGTCACAGTGCAGTTATGTCGTCAAATACTGGTAAGATAATTAAAAATAAAATAATGATTATTGTTGATGAGAAAAAAATTTATTGATTAAATTGTTTACATGTATTATTTTAAAGCTTCGCCGGGAAAAACGATGCTGTCTCCACCATCCACAATTGTTTCGCCAGCTGCAACAAGTTCATCAGATATGAATCGTAGTCCTAATAATACTTTGCGAATTACCGGTGGCATTACACCGCCGCCAAATACTTCAGTTGCTGCAGCCACGACAACTAAATCAAATGATAAAACAAAGGTTTAATAACACCAGTTCATTGCTATTAATATTTTAATATAATAAATGTATGCTAAATGTTTGTGGGGGGGTTTTTTTTTTTGAAATTAGCCGAAAGAGAAGAAAGAAAAAGGTGTGTCTCTGATGCGTCGACTGACGAATATAAAAAAATCCAAATCTCCACCACCCGCGACTTATTCAATGGACAATCCAGTGTTTGATGATGGAAATTTCGTTGCGTCTGCAGAGGCAGTTCACGTACGGTAAGTAAAAAATTTATCACATCTTTATGTTTTTTATTCGCTTTAAATGTTCTGTATCATTGTAATGCGTTTTTTAATTCACTTTGTTGCAATTAAATTTTGCATTATTCACAATTAGTAGTTTCGTGTTGTTTGTTTCCTGATTTTCAATCTTTGAATTTGCATTTAATGTTAGCATTTGCTCTTACTCATTTGTATTAATTGCGTGCATACGTTTACTAAATAATGGAAGAAAAAAAAAACGAAAATCGTTGCGATTTTGCCGCAGAAGATTCTACACAATCTATTTCTCCTACCAAAAATTATCAAGGTAATGTCTCTAATTTATAAATACCATATGACGATGGGCGATATCAGATCGGGATCTTGTCCAAGTCAATTGCTACAGATTAAGCCAACCCAGGAGAATAATACAACAACAAGCTCAAGTAACCATCATCGCTTCTATTCAGGCACTGTTCAAGGCACACTCCCTACATCACAGAGAGTTAAGCACAAGGAACGGCCCTCATTACCAATTTCCTTTATTCAGAGGTTAGTCAAAACCCTACTAAAGTTCATTCTGACGTTTGGGCTTTAATTCATTTTAAAAAATAATTATAAATGCATATTGTATTTTTTTTTTGTTCGTAATGTTTTGTGTTTTTGCACGTCTAGAGTCAAAAAAAATAAATAAATAAAGCACGTTGCACTGCGCTTGTGCAGCAGCATGTTAAATTATTCAATTTGTTTCATTCTAATATTTTATTGATAAAATAAAATGCATAAATGTATGCTGTGTCGTTCTGTACGTAGTTAACTTTAATGAAAATCAAGATAAACTTTAAAACAGATCGACGGAGACTGGTGGTGGAAACGTTGCTGCGGCTGCGGTTGCTAATCATCATCGTAAAAGCAATTCATTAGATGCTGGAATGGGAAAGCAAAGTAAACAACAGCCCGCAACACGTGAACGGTAAATTAAATCTCTTTAATATTAATTTAGCATAATTATAATTATGTAGCAAATTACGATTATTTATATAAATATTATGCATCGTTGAAGTTTATTTTAATTTAATTTATTTTATTTTCATGCAGATTCGAACGTGTAGCACGATTTCGATGCATCGTTCCTTATCCACCGAATAGCGAATTCGAATTGGAATTACGTGTCGGTGATATTATTTACGTACACAAAAAACGTGACGACGGATGGTACAAGGGAACACAACAGCGCACAGGACGTACTGGATTATTTCCAGCGAGTTTTGTTGAAGCTTTCTGAGACATAACGCATGGTCGTCTCGTCTTAGAGACTTGCATTTAAATCAAGCACATTTAAGAAGAGACAACCTCGTGATTTCAATTTGTCGTTTCTTGTTATTTTTTTTTTATTTTTATATGGGTTGAATAACTGCCATCATCGTAAATATAAAAGTGGAGTAAGGTTTTACATGGAATAAAGTTGGAAACGAGAAAGAAAGTACTCGTATACATTTAGGTTTTTTTGTGCAATGTAGGAAAATAACTGCCATGGAGTGTGATAATAAAAAATTTAAAAAAAAATTTTTTTTTTCAACATTTAATGTGAGAAAAAGAAAAATTTGGAGTAAGTCAATTTGAAAAATCGCAAGGCAGATAAATTTTAATATTAGTTAGTAATGAAATCGCGGTGTACCAATAAGATTAACTTTTCCATCGAGAATTATTTGTTTATGCTATTTGTATAGACCTGAAATTAGATAACAAATAGTGGCTTTTTATATATTTCTCTTCCATGAATGATTTTTGTATTATTAATTGTGCTTTTCTAGACAGACTGATTTTATCAAAATTATTTTTTAAGTATTATCAACTTTTGCATTTTTTATTATTATGATTTTATAAAATGATAATAGATTTACACAATGGGATTTTATATACAATGAATTGTTTGATTTTTATGTTTATTTTGCATTTAATGTTAAAAGTTTTTCATTTCGAAAAATTAAATTATCCATTATTAAAGATGGGATATAAAAAAAAAAGAAAAAAAAATTTTTTATACAACTTTTTTCAACTGCTTCCTAGATAAAAGTAAAATTTAAAAAATAAAAATTAACAAGCACGTATAAATGAATTTGCTATACAAATATAAAATAAATTTATCTATACAATAATAGTCATGGATCATTCGTTTATAATTAACCGTGCTTCCAGTGTTCAATGATGAACGAATCAGTATTCAAGTGAAAATATTTAATTGAATGCACTTTTGACTGTTGCATTAATCAGTCTTTATTGCATCGCATAAATTTTGCATTTATATTCTGAACGTGCTATAATTTTATTGAAAGAATAATAAACTGTGCTATTGCCCAGTTATTTTATTTTTTTTATTTCATGGGTATTAATATAATTCAATTCTATTTTTTCCTCTATCCTGAAATAGACTGCCAACGAGAAATTATTTTTCTTTCTTTCCCACTCACTAATTTATTTCTTCTGTAAATGACAGATACACATTAATTGCTCATTGTGTACTTATTTAGCATTTCTCTCATATTTTTAATTTATTATACATGGTACACTATATAAAATACATATATAAATATATCAAAAATATGTGTAGCAGCACAAGCAACGAATTTACGTTGTAATGATAAAAACAAAATTAATTATATAAATGCGGTAAATACTATTGTATATTACAATCGTATAATGGATCGTTTATTTAATCATCAAATGTACCTAAATGCTTCACACAAAAAATTGTCATTTATATTATTTTTTATCCAATAATTTGCGATTAAAATATTGATCGCATAATAAATAACTGTTCGTATCACAAAAAAAAAAAATAATACTCATAATACAAATATTTTTTCTTAGTCAATTATTTTACAATAGATTTCTCGCTTATAGTATCACACAATAAAATAATAATAGTAACAAATAATAATAATAATAATAATAATAGTACATGAAAGGTAAATTGAAAAATATTTAAACGCAAATAATTAATTATCACGAGTGAAAATATAATTCCTCGGATTATCACAATGACAATGTCAAATAAATTAATCTGCATTTAGATAGGAATATATAAAACTACTAGTTAATTCATAAATAAATAATAGTAATAATAATGATAATGATAATAATATGGTTGTCGAGTGCGTTTGAAAAAAATGGAAACTGCTATTTTGTGTTCATAAATATCGAATTGTTAAAAGTCCTTGAGGGTCTATTGAGGTATTCGAATTCAGCACAAAAAAATTTTACATATGTATGAAGAATTAGCTGAAAAAAAAATGGAAAAGATAAAAATAATCACAATAAAATTGTAATCTAAATGATAATTTATTCTCGCACAATATTAAGCATGTAATTTTTGATTCACGAATTTTTCCACGTGATATTTTAATTGTGCACTCGATGGCCCAACCATGGACCACTTCCTTTTATCCACTTTCAAAATAATATTTATACACAACCCTGCCATACCTAGCCCAATTTTTGTATGAAATTAGATTTAAAGAGTCACATTTTATTATAATAAATCTTAAAGAATTATGAGTAAAATGGCAACATTGCGATGGCGATAATTGTGTAAGATAAAAAATGAGCACAAATAGATTGGAAAGGATTTTTTTCTTTACCGTAGAAAATTAAGAAATGAGGAATTCTCTTAGAATTGTTAAACTCGAATTGAATTTATTTCGAGTAAGAGAGTCCATAAATTATTTATTGTAGCCAGTAATATAAAATTTTTTCGCGCCTTAATATAATATTATATTAATTCGAAATTATTTGTATTCTATTTTGTAAAAATGCAGTTAAGGGTATACCAATTAACAATTGTAATTTATACCAAAAAAAAAAAACCTGCAAAAATACCTTCATTAATTTCAAAGTCAATCAATGGTGCATTGTAGTCCTCAATAGAACATGATTATCATAGAGTCGTTAGCAATGAAGAATAATACATGACAAATTTCAGTAAAATAACAAAAACTATTTATAATGCATTCTCTCTGTCAATGTTAATGGAAATTACACTGCATTCTAATTCGTTTTTATCTATAATAGAAAACGAAACGGTAAATAATGAAGGAATGAATAAAATAAAAGCTATGAATATAATAAAAAAAATTAAACAAATAAATAAATAGCATATTCATTTTGTTGATGAGTACATCTGTCACAAGTTTCTCTGTAAATTAAACACAGGAATAATAATATCAAATTATATTGCTCCATTATTTATATGAATTGGTGATCAAAATAATTTACGACAATTTTTTTCAATATTTTAAATTACTTATTTTGATAATCAACAATTTTTTTTTCTACATCATTACGATCAATTGTGAATCTCAAGTCTCAATATTGTGCCCTTATTGTAATTTATAACATTTTTGTTTTATATTTTCTTATTATTTTCTTACTATGTACGTATGTAGTAATAACTAATATAATATATTTAAATAATATACAAAACGAATGTAATAAAAGAGAAAGCGAAAGTGCGTCAAATTTACTTGGCTTCATTTTTTTTTGATGTTCATTTATATTACATGCAATAATATATTTTTTTTTCTTTAATTATTTATTTATTTATTTTTGTCATTATAACTCAAAATGTTCCACTGGACAAAAATTATTAATAGCGTGTCCCTATTATGTAATAACAATTGATATGTGTGCGAGAAAAAAAACGGACGTTCACATGATGCATTTAAAGTTATAGAAATTATTAAAATTCAGGTCACACAACTGCCCATATATTTTATAAATTAATTTGATCGTGCACGCAATCTTCAAATATAATTTATTTCTATAACTATTTAACAATCGTCATTGTAATTAAAAAATATGAAGATTCAAAAATTTTATACCATATATTTTTATTTTATTACATCAATATATGATGATATAATATACAATATTAAAATTTTAATTTAATTTATACATTCATGCATATAATTACATTATCTAAAATGTATATACTAACTAGTACATATGTGTATGTATTCATAAATCATTGTTTCAATATACAAATAAGATTATGACACTGAATAATTTTACATCAGCATTTTAATAACTCAATTTTCTCAATACTTTGCAAAAAATTACAAAAAATAATGTAGAAACTTTGCAAATCTTTCGACAATTCTGCTTAATAATAAAATATTTTTAGTTAAAATAAATTTTATGCACAATATAAATACATATATTCATCATTAAATAATTAGAATTGTTGCATAAATTGAGAACAAGAATTAGAATAACTTCAGGTAATATAAATATTTTTTCAAAGCAAATAATGATGAATTTAAACCAGTCGCCAAAAATTTACTGATGTGACTGTACCACATATGTATCTTAAATTGTATATACAACATTGTATAACACATAAATCGCTACATATATGTACATTTTGCATATATAATAATTATTTATGACTTGACAACATGTCTAGATGACCGTCAGTGACTGGCCGCCAATTTATTTTGGTGCTTTTCAATCATCCGGTAATACATTTTTTCTTCATTATAATAATTATCAAATATTAATTATTTTACAGCATTGAGATTTATAGTTTCATATGGACAGATCTCTTTCATACCCCACGTATATATAAATAATAAAACAGTAGTGGAATTTTAATTGATGAGTTCGAACTGGTAATTTGCTAATGTGTACATACATTGTAGGGATGAATTGTTGGCATAAACATTCATGACTACATACTTGCGCAGCAGTACTTCAACAGTGATGGTACAGAGAGGATGATCTTTAAATACATCAGTGTATAAAAAGATAATATTTATATATTACAAGTGGTTTTCATTAATTGTTGAAGTAATGACAAAGTATTTTATCATTTTTTTGTAAAACTTTTTTTCTAAATATTGTTTGTTTAGAGTTTTACAATTGATCATCAATAACGTGGCGTGAAATACGAAACTGTTGAATTTATTTTATATTTTATAGATACATATATATATATATATACGTAAATAAAATTATATTTCAATTTAGCCGGGACGTGGACTTTGAACTTATCAGTAAAAGCTACTTGTTCGGAGTTTAGAGTATACATTTATGTCAACGAATAATTTGTTTCTAAGTTCTTTTTTTTTTTTATTCACAGCAGACTCGTGAATAATTTGATTATTGTGATGAAACAGTGCGAAGTCCAGTTTTAAATTTGTTTCGATAATTTTTTCTTATGTAGATATTAATTCTTTTTTTTATCATTATTTTTGTACAGTTAATTCTTTGGCAATTGAATAAACTTCAACGGTTGTTAGCCTCGAACAGCACTTTACTCTGATGTTTATGTGATAATAATGTGTAGATAAAAATCTATAATAAACAGTAGACATAATATTTTACTAGTATATATTTTTTCTTTAAATGTAATGTATTGTTGAATATTTTTTTTAAACTTGAAATTATAATTTTAGCAATTTTATACGTATGATAATATAATATCCAACGCCAAGATGTCAGTGATGAGACAATTCATATTCACAATAGCAAAAAGTCGTTTTGCTGCAATGCGACAATCACCATTGACAATAAAAAAGCATAATTTGGTAAGTGGATATTAATTTTGATTAATATTATCACTTTTTTCCTCATGAAATATATTTATAATGATGAAAAATAATTGTATTGTTTTAGTTAATGGGATTTGTCGCCTGTAGAATGGCATCGACTCATCATGTGACAAAAAATATTGAAGTTATATGTCCGGATGAGCCATTGACATTAGAGAAACCTACTGGACCTGCATATACAACGGATAGACCTTTGCTGGTTCTTCTTTCATGGATGTTGGCCAAAAAAAGTCATGTGATGAAATATGCAAATTTGTATTTGGAACAAGGCTTTGATGTAGTGACAGTAAATGTAACTCCATGGCAATTTATGTGGCCTATAAAAGGCACTAGGGTAAATATATTTTACATTGAAAATTTAATTGATTTTTGTAATTAGCGAATGAATATTTGTAGGATATAAAGTAATGGACATTTTTTTTTACCAGGTCGTGGCAAATGATTTGTTGAATTTCTTGAACGAACATAATAATTATCAACAAATAATGTTACATGGATTCTCGATTGGTGGATATATGTGGGGTGAAGTACTGGATTTTATTCTGAAAAATCCAGAAAAATATAAGCATGTAATTGAAAGAATTGTGGGGCAAGTTTGGGACAGTGCAGTGGATGCTAATCATCTGAGTATTGGAACATCACGAGCTATATTTCCACGTAATGATGTGATGCAGAAACTTCTTCAGAAATACATGGAGTAATTTAATACTTAATTATCAATTTTATTCATATTGGATTTAGTATTTGAAAATTAAATATTAATTGATTTTTATTTTTTTTTTAGTTATCATTTGAAGATTTTTCATACTCAAGCGACGCAATATTACTCACGATCGTCTCATCTTTATTACAATAATTTGGTGTATTCTCCTGCATTATTTTTTTTGAGCAAAGTTGATCCAATTGGAACAGTTGAGAGCAATATGAAAGTTCGAGATTCATGGGATTCACTAGGAATACCGGTAAATACATAATTTATTTAGAAATATAAATAAATGAATATTTTTTAAATGTTAAAAATGATTATTTTCTGTTTCTCTAATCAATTATCCGTAGACTTATGTGAAAATCTTCGAAAAATCGCCGCACGTTGGCCACTTCCGTAAATATCCAAAGGAATATGTAAACGAACTCTACACATTTTTGGATAAATTGAATTTGATTAAAAATGAGGAAAAAATACGAGCTCGTTTGCGCAATTGACAATGATTAGTGGCTCATCTGGTATTCTAAAAGGAAATGAATCATTATGATTTAGGTTTTAATACAGTCAAAAAAATGAAAATTGATAAATTTCTAATACGATGTATACGACGATGTGTTTGTTTAAACAAAAAAGTGCCTTTATAATGCCATGTGAATTAGGAATGAAAAAACTGAATGTTTGACATATTTTTTTTGCCATTTTAGATTTTTGAATAATGCCGGAATCATTTCAAATAAAAAACTAGGTGGTAGATATTGAAATATGTAATCAATAATCACAATCATTATCATACTTTTTTTTACACCGTTAAAAAAAATATATATATACATTTTTGTACCGCAACTATATCATGATATCTGACATAAATGCATAAAAAAATATTGTGTGATATACTGCAAAATATCAGTAAAATAAGTAATAATAATGCATTATTAACTCTTCACATCAATTTCTTTTTCATTATTCTTATCCGCGTCACTATTTATTGTTCCATTCATCTCATTTTTTTGTTTTTTCTCTTTTTTCTTGTGCTTTTTTTTCGGTGCAAGAATTTCATCAATTTCCTCCGGAGTTTTCCCTTCCATTATCAGTTTCTTTCTTTTATTAATCATTTTTTTCTCATAAAAATCTGTTTCATCCAATTTAATTTCCGCCTCACGTTTCGTCACCGATATTTGCGTAAATATCGTAACAATTTCTTTATCTAAACAAACCAAATATATCATAAAAATTTCCAATTCAATTGAAATTATCAATTAAAAATAATATTCAACACTTACCATCAACTTTAAAATCAGTTAATTTTGTTCCAACAGCCTCCTCAATGGCATGTAATAATTTAATGTCATGTTGGGTAATTAAACTAATTGCCATGCCACCTCTACCCGCTCTCGCTGTTCTACCCACACGATGAATATATTCCTTAGGAACATTCGGAATCGAATGATTAACAACAAGCTCCACAAATGGAATATCTAAACCTCTTGCCGCTACATCTGTAGCAATTAATATTCTCGCATGATTTGATTTAAATTTACTTAGCGAAATCAATCGTTCTCGTTGCTTTATCATTGCATGAAGCGCAACATTTTCAAATCCAACTTCATTTAAAGTCATCGATAAAAGCTGACAGGATTTACATGTATCAGTAAAAATCATGATTGAACCATTTTCATTAATACTATTTCTAAATGTTCGAATAACTTCAACAAGTGTAGCATCACGAGCATCATGCGGACACAAAACATATCGTTGATCCAATTCTTTAACTGTAGCTACACCGCTGTCGTCTTTTGCTTCATATTCAAATACCGTATTAGATGTAACTTTTTTTATTTGCTCTAGTGTATCTGTAATAGTAGCACTAAATAATAGTGATTGTCGTTTTTTTGGTAATGCTGCAAAGATAGTTTTAATTTGATCATCAAAATGACCGCCTAAAAGACGATCGGCTTCATCTAAAACGAGAAATTTTATTCTATCCAAAGAAAATGTATCACAACTCTCTAAATGATCTGCTAAACGTCCTGGTGTTGATACAACAATATGCGGACGTTTAGCCAATTCTTGTGCTTGAGCTACCATATCCATACCACCTACAATAACACATTTTTTTAGATTTATTGATTTTCCTATTGCTGCAAATTGTTCAGCGATCTGTGAATAATAATGAAAATCATCAATAATCATGCCTCTTTAGTTGTTATTTGTTCATTATTAACTTTAATTATTTACATACTTGAAAGGCTAATTCTCGTGTCGGGGTTAGTATTAGAGCAAATATACCGTAAGGATCTTCACATAATTTCTGCAATATTGGCAATGCAAATGCCAATGTCTTTCCACTACCTGTTTTAGCACAACCAATACAATCATCACCGGCTAAAATTCTTGGAATGCAATTTTGTTGAATTGGCGTTGGTTGTTTCAAACCTGAAATTATTTATAATATATTGAATATATTTTACATAATTATATACATACACAAATAAAATTATAGACTTACCAATATTATTACACTGTTTCACAATCCAAGAATTGAGATTTAAATCATCAAAACTTTTTATTTCCTTTTTCTCCGCCATTTTTAATAGTATTAATAATAATAATATCTAAATTAATTTCGATTGTAATTAAAAAATATCGTTCATTAATTTAAATATAAGATGAAATTTCATCCTTATGTATAGAAAGAGGCAATCACATGTGCTACAGAAAAAATATATTGGCAATTGGAGTTTAATTTATAGGTTATGTTCAGTCATCTGTTGAACAGCTGATTAACATTGGCGCGGAATTTTTCAATTTTTGGATATTATATCAATTGTTTAAACATTAATAATGGGATACACTAACGACTACTTTAATATTATTTGAGTTCGTTTATTGTGATATCCTAATTCATAAAAAATAATAATGACAATGTATTCTCCTTCGTTATCATCCTTTGCGTTATACAATTTATATCGCTCATATCGTGCATAAACGAGTAACGATAATTGCGATTATAAAGTTTATAAGAATTATAATCATTCTAAAGAGGATATTAAACATAAATTAATTACATTTGCACATAAATTTACCAAATTTTGCATGTTCAATGGATATGACAAATATCTTTTGTTGCACTTATTTTGTTTTTCAATTTCATTATTCGTCAAATAATATATTTAATAACAAATAGATGTGTGTATCTTTTTATTATTTAATTAAATTATTAATGAGTGTTATTATTAAGTTATTAAATTAATAACGATAATACATATTCTAAGCAGAAAAAAATGAACATATGTATACAATTACAACAATTAAAAAATTTGTCTAATGGCAGTGATAAAAAAAAAATATCGCATTGATTAAACAATAAGCGCGATTTGCTAATTAAAATTGTGTAGCAACATATCCGACTTTCCTTTTCTTTATTAATAATCAAGCCTGTACTTTGAACACTCCTGATTAATGATTTAAAAAATAAAAAAAAAAATAGTACATCAACAATCGAAGTAGGAACCTTTAAAAGTGATCTCCAATATTTAATAAATTACAATTAATAAGCCAAATTTCTCTTTAATACATTTTTCTTCTTTTTTAACGTGTGTGAACATTCATGCCAAAATAATTATACTTATTTATATACTCATCAGTTGGAAAAAATGTAAGCAACTGCTTGAGCAAAACTCGCATATTACTCTTTTAATTTTTCTTGTTCTCTCTAATTCCTTTACAATCCTCTAGAATGTTTCTATTGACAATTATACTCATAATATCGAAAAAATATATACAATCATCCAATGAATTTTTTTTATTCCCTTCTGATACATGACGAAAAAATGATGAAACCACTACAGTTTTTTTTCCTTTCATTTTGCAACTTTGAAAATCAGAAACATTTTATGGTATAAGTAATAGTATATATCACAAACGTTATTCATTTAGTTAATTTTTTGTTGTCAGGAAGAGCGATTGTCAAACTCCCAAGAAAAAATTTAGCTACATTCTATTAAGATTATAGCTAAGATCTAATATATCTTTTTACATCACACGTCACCGGATTATTTTGTGTTTCTTCATTTATAGTATTTATAATTATGTATATTTATGTGATTAGTTAACGCTATTGTTCGGGCGAAGGAAGATTAATTTGCTTAATTTTTTTTCTTGACCCAATCGCATTGATAAAAAAGACCATTCAAGTATATATAACTGACAGAAATATATATTTTTTGTAATTATACTTTAAATTTCTTTTTATTTTTTTCTTTCGATAATGTGAGCAAAGTCAATATTGAATGAGAGATTAATTATTTAAACTCATCTATAATCCTTCAAAATGATTTAATAATTGATGTGCGTCATGGCGACATCAAAGAGGAAGTTGAGAGAGAAAGAGAGTAAAAGAGAAAGACATGAAAGTTATACATACACGTCTTAAGCGCGTTCATTTTATTATAATCATTCCTCCCCCCCCCAAAATTGCAACGAAATAATTGTTCGTTATGCAATATGTGTAGTTTTGTTAAATACATTCGAGAAAATAATTAAAACATTTACGAATGCCTATATATACAACGTTTTTTTTGTTCGCTTCCAATGCTTATTTCCTCTGTGTTTCATCGTTCAATGCAACAAATTAATCAATACTATCACTAGCTAGTTATTTTAACTAATTGATTTTGTATTAATACTATGATACATACATATTTTGTGTGTATGAATATTTTAGTTTGTTTTTTTTTTCTATTTTTTAATTACTCATCTGCCCAAAATATTGTTTATTTTTGTCTGTTTATGTATGTGTTTGCTTATAATTTCATGTTAGCAAACGCCAATTTGAATTGATATTTATTTAATTCAATTTATCAATAATAATTCAATAATTGCCATAAATATTTCAATCATAATTGATCTCATGTTCCTCAACAATTTTACTAATGAATTTCATTTAAATGTCGTCACTAGATAATTATTAAATGACAAATGATTTCACATTCATGAAAAATTTTACACTCACATGAAAAAAAAAAACAGTATCATCCATAAATGAAATTAATTAATCTCACTTATGGGATAATTAATCAAGCGCATGTTATAATTGCAATCGTTAAGAATGTGGTAGATCAATAGTATGTGTTTCATTGCCAAAGATCAGTCGGAGTCTCTTCATTGGCGGCGGAGGTGGATCTAATGTTATCTGACGTCGTTTATGGCGCCTCTCACGATCACGAGTCTTGTGTTTTTTCTTACGCCTCGAACTCTCAACACCCTCAACGCGTAAAACTTCATATTCCGGCTCATAACTGTCTTCACTAAGACTTGTTCCTGATTCAACGACGTCATCCAACACAGGCGAGCGTTTCATTCGCAATGTTAATTTAAGTCTACCACCAGGAGGACGTTCAGGTGTTGTAGGACATTCGCGAAAGTGTGATTCACTGTGCCATTGATACTCCGGCAATGCAACGGGCTGTTTGTTAGAGCTAATGTCGACCTTGGCACTTGGTTCACATAAATTATCTGCACGTACATTGTCATTATTAATCACTGGTTTAATTGACTTTGATAACGGCCATGGTTCCTCGGCAACAAGCACTGGTGGTTCAACTTTATTTATAAATTCTCCGTAAGCGTCATCCATACCATCTACATTATCGATTGCTCGACTTTCATGTTTATTTCGTCTAATAACTGAGGTCATTTCAAGATTTTCTAGATTACTTTCCTTTTCACTGAACTCATAAATGTCACCTTGAATACCAGAATCGTCATCTGTACCACCCACAACCGACACAGCTGTAGCTTCAACAGCCGCAATTTTTTGTCGATCTTTTTTCGAGCTTCTAGTCAATCTTCCATTTGTTTTTGCTATTTTATTACTACTATTTTTTCTTGTACGTCGTTCTTTTCTTTCTGTGATTGCCGCTGTTGTTTTAATTTTACGTGATTTTGTACCTCCACTACGACCACCACGTTTATTTTTTCGTCGTGAATGTGAATTAGATTTTTCATTAATTGAATTATCGTTTACTGACTCAAATGATCTTTTTAATGTTAAACTTCGAGTGTCTTCAGATGTTTTACGATTAGAATTATCTTTCCATTTCTCTAAATCAACATTTGGATCAAATGATTTAATAATTCCAACGTCATTATAACCCGCGTTAGATCCTTCAATTTCGTCATTGTTTTCTTCTTTATCAGGCATTTTACGTAATGAAATATTACTATCATCTACAAATCTCGTGCGATCATCAGCAAGACGTCGGTTGGTGGTAGTATCGTTTGTCTCTTCCATCAGTGAATCTGTTGAAATATTAATAGAATTAAATTTTTCATTCGATACTTTGTTTGTTAATGCAGTTACAGTTTTAGCCGTTGTCATTTGTAAAAATTCATCATGACTTTGACCTTCAACATCATCATAATTTGTTTTACGCGGTGTTTCACCATGTGCTGGCGATTTTCTGTGTTCTATATCACGTGAATCCCCCACTGATTGCAATGACTTACGTCGTTTTGCCATTAAACTTAATGACGTTGGATTACGCCAACGTTCAACATTACACGATTGTTCTAGCACACCTTGTGACGATAATGTTGTATCACCCATGATATTACACTCTTTTTTTAATGTTGGCAACGCAATTGGCATATGATGATCGTTATTAATATTAGCTTTATGATTTTCATTATTCACCGTGGGACTGTTGTCGAATCCCTCATTTTCACAGGCGTCTTTTGATAATACAGGGCACGTTCGATGATGATCAATATTATCATTAGAATTGTCATGAATACGCGATGTGTCTGGTGGATTTTCTTTCGATTCATCATTCAAATGTTCAATTGTCATGCGATTATAATCTCCTTTACGATGATGATTTATTGCTGTTTCTGGCGTTTCATGATTGCTACTATCAACAAGATGCATCATTGAACGTTCATCAACACTAGCACGATTACGTTTTGTTTCTGTTCTTTTTTGGAGTCTTGATGCTCGCAAACTTTGACCATTTTTAACGTTTCCATTACTAGTATTATTAGTATTAATATTAACATTATTATTATTATTATTATTATTATTAGTATTATTATTATTGTTGTTATTATTGTTGCTCTCATTCTTGGCAGTTTGTTGCTTATTGCGGAGATTTCTCGTACCAGGACCAATTATTGGGGACGGATGAGATCTTGGAGTTTGTGATGATGAATTTGTTGTTGTATCCTCGGGTATTGTCGGTTGTTGTTGCGCAATATCGGAAAAACGACAACCCTGAGCAATTAGTAATTCTGCATCGTATTTAGTTAAACCTTTACGACGTAATTCTTTCATACTGAGTGATTGTGGTGCAATCGCTGCATTACCAGCGAGCATTCCATTTCTTTCACTTAACGCACTGTCGGGTTGTTGTTTATTAGCCACTGTAGGCGGTTGCTGTCGGTGTTTTGTACGATTAATACGATTATCTGTTTCCCTTAAGCGATATCCTGCAAAAATAAAATTAATTAAATTAAATTAATTGATTATTCCAAATTTTTAAGTGAGCTTTTGATGATGAAATAATTATAATTACCTGTTGACAATTCGTCACCGGGTTTTTGGCTAGCAAAGGCACCAGTTCCACGTCGTTCGCATGTTTCACACTCGCAATAACAATTCCCATCGCCGAAAAAATCCTCACCATAAAAACATGTTATTTCCTCGCCAATTTCAATGTCACGTAGTACTTTAACACACGCTGTGTCACGTCCAGTGGCGACAAATTTACAATTTGCACGACAATCATGATTTATATATGCTGCAGGACCCAACCAAAGTTGTGCGCAATTTTTACGACAACTGAACATTACAGAAAAATCATTTTTGCCTGGATGTAGCAGTGCAGCTTCTTCTTTTTCACTTAACTCTGCTATACAACCAACCAAACAAGGAATTTTATCGTGTTTCAGCCATTTTCTCGTTGCACAAATTTTCGCACCCTTTTGACCTTCAAGCGAATACCTGTAGCACGGTTCAATGGCAAAACCCGAATCCTTGTCAAATACACGTAAATAACGATAAACATGCTTTTGCAAATTGATTTGTTGCTGTTTGGATTTTGTGTGTGGTAATCGTGCGCCCCAATCGCCGCTCATCAGTTTCTTATATGTTTTCTCGTAATTTTGACTTTGAATAAAGTCTGTGGTGATTTTACGAAGCTCATCTTTGTTTACCTTTAATGGTCGGTATCTGTAAATTAATTTTTTCAAACAAAAATGATAATTAAAACGACAATAAATCAAATTAAT
>JAQQBR010001832.1:7137871-7151420 GCA_030347285.1 Microctonus hyperodae | reverse complement strand
TACATAAATAAAATTAAAAACAAAAAAAAAAACATTATGACAATCGTGCTGAGCTTGACATAAACAAAGTCATACTGTAATTAAATAGAATTTTCTACAAGACGATCATGTATTTCTTAACGTTATCCCTGTGAATCAACAACAAAAAAAAACAAATTAATAATATTATCATATCTATTATTCGCTATCATTCGCACTCAAAAATTTCATAAACATGCTGAATAATTATTTATAACTCTGTACCTCTATTATCAAATCCAAAATGTACCTATATACTATTTGTAGCCCTGTTCTCTATTTATCTGATGTCTGTATCAATTACACAATAGTAGATATATCTATATACATACATCATTATACATAAGCTATTAATATTTTTATATTCTTCCTAAACATATATCCTTTCGTCTTTCTACTTATTATTTATCTACGATATATTATCTCTATTCTATTTTAAAAATCAAGAGAATGGAAAATTAAATATTAATCATCAATCTTTTTAATTCACAAAATTTTTTTCTCTATATATTATTTTTATTTATTGTAATAATAATTTTTTTTTGTAGGATTTTTTTAGTATTTAAAATATTTTATCTACTGAAATAATTTAACTGCCAACGGCCTACTATTTTGTTTCCAATTGGAAATATTTTTTGCCACAATTTTACAGTGAACTGGACATGTAAAAAAATTAATGAATTATAATTTGGATTATGCTGTAATAATTATATCTTGCAATTTAATTATCAAATGTTATTTATACACGAAAGATTGAAGGAAAAATTAAAATAATAAACACTGGCATGCGTAAACGCGTGCGCCTTAAATAAAATTTATACATATACAAAATATGAAATTCAAATGACACATTACAGTCGCGTAAAAAAAAATCTCATATGTTCGTTAATATATATATAATAATATAATAATTAGTTATTATGATAAATAATTTAAAAAGACAGTGAGAGAGATTAATTGATTTTGATCTATTCAAATTAAAATGATAAATAAAAATAAACTATAACATTACTATAGAAATAAATATGATGAAGATGACGATGAAGATAAAAAAAAAATTATTCTGTATGTAAAAACAAAAAAAAAAAATAATTCACGTGAATATAAATAATAATTGTCTTATTAATTATAAACACATTTGGGGTAAAACCGCGAGCGCATCCGAATTCATCAAATGTCAAAGTTCCAAACAGTCAATTTAAAATGTAGCATTAAGGTAAATGAGATTAAAGGATAATGAAAAAGTTTAAGAGAAATTAATTGATAAATAAAATTGAATTTAAGTATTTAATATCGTGCAGTCGTTTTAGCGCAATTGCCCCCAATTTTCATCGTATTTTACGGGGACGTAAAAGAATAAATAAATAAATAAAATTTTCATCGCGATCAATGACGCGCAAATATATAAATACAGATAAATTATATATGTATAAACATATACAATATACTATTTTTTTGCAATCCATCACCAGCATCAATATTAAAATTCAATTAAATTAAAATAATAAAACAAAAAGTAAAGTAATATAAAATAATAAAAGTCCTTAAAAGTTAAGTATTATATTAAGAGTGTACAGAAAGGCTGTATACATAAATATTTAATGTATGTATATGTATGTATGTATTTTAAATAGTCCTTTCATCTGTCGTGCAATAATAAAATTATTGTAGAAATATAAATTAGATAATTAAATTTCGATATTAGTAAAAAGGTAAAATGAAAGAGCAATGAAAAAAATAACGAAAATTTTGAAATAAAATATAAAAATATTGTCGGTGAATTTTATATTAAATATATTTGTTATTTATTTATGTTTATTTTTATTTCCTGCGTTTATACATAATGTGGAAAATGTTTTATTTCATTGCGATCTCATTTGTGTAGTGCAAAATTGACGGTAAGAATTAGGTAAAAAATTAAAATTAAAATAATCAATATCAGTAAAAAATTATGAGAGTGGATGAATGTTTCAATGAATGATGGATAATGTATAATTTAAATTAATTAGGAAAATAATTTAAATAAATAAAATTACAGACGGCAGATAAAATGTGAGAGATATAAAAGAAAAGAAAATAAATGAAAAATATCACAAGTATTATGTAATATAGAAATATTATATAGATAGCGCCAATTTACAAATGATTAATATTTTATTTATTTATATATGTATTTTTTTTTTCGATGCAATGATGTTTTCATATTATTATTCAGGTGAAATTATTATACAATACGATGGATGATTAGTCACATGGAGTGCTCACATATTATAAATATAGAATCAACATTAAAAAAAAAAATAAACAAACAAACAAAAGAAAAACAATTATTAAAATTAAAATTAAATATAAATAATGACATAATATAAAGTGTTAATAAGCTAATGGAATAAGTTGAAAGTGAATAAAAAATATATATATAAATCTAGATAATTTTTGTTTTTCTCGCCAGAGCGACACAAAATTACATGGACGTTTTATTTAGTATTTTACAAGAAACTAAATAAACAAAAAAAAATATATACCGCCCAAAATAAAAATATTATAGCGTTATCATCGCGATTTAATTAAATGACCTGGTGTTTTAAAAAAAAAATATCACGAAAAATGTTAGAGTATATATGCACAATTGTCACGCTATACAAGTGAGATGAAAAAAAAAAATTTTTTTTATTACAAAATTTTTATTAATTATGATCACCTGAATTAATTAGGTAAATTTATTAATTTATTTTGTCCAATGTTTAATCAAATCATAATGATAATATACATAATATTTATTCCCTATATCAAATATTATTATTACTGATAGCATTGAGTGATAAATAAATGTAGAAAAAGAACACATATAGAAAAGAAGAAAAAATAAAATCAGCGGAAAAAAAGATATTGAATAAAAATTTCAATCCGCGATTAATGTTATGACTGTGTGAAAATCATTATTATATCAGCAACAATATAAAAGATACATATTTAAATTTCTATCTAATTCATATATGAAATGAACATTACAAAATATTAGTAAAAAATTGTGTATAGCGAATAAAAATAAAAAAAAAAATTAACAAAAAAGAATATTGTGAAAAATAAAATGACAAACAAAAAATTATAAAAATTATATTAGGAATGAAAAAATCGTGATCGTTTATTATTATACCACGATAAAAGTAGATTAATAAACAAAACTAATGAATAGAAAAAACAAAAGAAAAATTTTCATGAAACTATAATTACAATTGCTATTATTTTATTATTAAATAATGCAATATTTGAGCCAGGTTGTCATTACGCTTGCATTAATTTGCATTATGAATAAACAAGATGTAATTAATTAAAATGAAATGACAAACTTCAGGAGTGAGAGTCTTCACATTAAAAAAATAAAATAAAATAAAATGAAAATTCATATTACAATAATATTTGTCATGTTTGCAGACGCAGAAAATTTATATAAAATGAACACCAAATATTCGTTGATACAACTCAATATTTTTTTAATGATTCGAATTGTATGAAAGTTTTTTAATCATATTTTTTTATCTATTATATTATTCATTTATTTTTTATTTTTATTTCTTTCATGTATATTTTATTTTTCGTGTTGAAGTGTATTCTTTCACTTAAGTAACACTGTGAATAAGTGCCGTTATAGTTGAATGAGTAATTTTCAAGAGAATTGATGCTGGTGCAACCCAATGACTTGAATAATATGCCAAAGGCCAACAAAATTTGACGCTCACGCAATTATATATATATCTTTTTCATTTAATTTGCAGGTAAAAATAATCGTTCGTATTATTTTTAATTAAAATATTCCACAATCACTTATAAAAACATATTTTTTTTTTTCTTTAATAATTGACTGTCATAATGTATATCGATTTCTTTCACTACATGATAGATCACCAATCATTTTCACATTTTTTTTTTCTGTTTTAGATATATCCAAATGCTATACATATAAATAAATTTTAATTAATAAGGCAATAACATAAATGAATTATAAATTACATATTATAACTTCTAGTTCCAAATACATGTTGCGTTAATTTTCTGAAAGAAAAATAATAAAAAAATAACAAAGTCATTAATTTTTATATGATAAAGTTCAAAACAAAAACAAGAAGAAGAAAAAATTATCGTTTGATAAATGCAATTTTATTTTCGTTGTGTAAAATTTATACACGTTGAAAAAAATTTCTCTTGTAGAAATAATAAAATTGTATAATAGAAAATCAAAACAAAAAAAAAATTCATATAAAGAATTATATAAAGCAATAGGTCAAAACCTCAAAGTATTTCATGAATAATCAAAAACTAAACCAACAGCTCTAGTTCTCCTTTTTTTTTTCTACTAAGAATAATTCAACAGAAAAAAAAAAGAAAAGTTATTGCATCATAAATTTACAAATTTTATCAATCATACTAATGAACATTGATACATACTCGATAAAATTATTCTACTATTATTATCTACATTTAATAACTAAAAATAATATGACGGAACAAAGTAAAAATATTCAGAGTTCGTATGAACAGTCGGAAATGTTTGAATGTAGCGTAACATAACGGTCATTGGATTCCCATTCATCATCTGAGATTGCACCATCATCTCCATCGGAATCTCTGCTGTTTTATCTATACAAACATATTCAATTGTTAGAAAATTTCTGATCATTCATCCAATTGATATATCATTCCCTGCAAGTGTTCGAGGACATAAATAAAACTAGTCATCCTCAGGGAGTGTCTGAGAAATGGTGAAAGCTACTTGACAATATACTTTAAATACATATAAAAATATCTTGAGACCTTGAATGCATTCACATTGAATTATTCTCCGATCAGTAAAAGGGAAAGGGCTCAAAATTTACGATCGACTTGTCAAGTCATTATACTAAATAAAAAAAAAAAGAAGAAATATATTTTACCTTGAGACAATGACTTTAAGGGTGCTCTTGAGGTTGATAAATCCATTGCCCTCAACTCAATCCGGTTTTGTATATCAACATTACTTTTAGGTAAAGTAAAAGAAGTTTTCACCAGTGATATTTCCTGTTTCACCTTTTGCTTTAAATCCATCTATCAATAAACCGTCTCAATGTTAACAAATCGTTCTAAATTAATAATACATAAAATAAATTATAATGATAATTAAAATAAAACCTGATTTGTAGGTTGATTTGTTATTGGGTCATTCAATTGCGAAATGGACGAATGTTTTTCAATAATTACATCATTCATATTTTTTTTATCATTAAATATCATTTTGGGTGTTGTTATAATATTACCATAATTTTTTTTATCAATCAAAACACTTTCTTGCAAATTTTGGACTTTATTATTTTTTAATGCTGCTTCGTGCGCACGAAAATGTTCCAAACGTGCAGCTTGAACTTCTGGAGTATCTTCAACGGGATTTGGTGGTTGAGGTAAATTACTTGCTTGAATTCTAAATCCATTAACACTATCAGCAGTATATTTTGCAGTTTGTATCACACCAGCATCATCAACATAACTAAATGCACCGCGGGTAAATCCATCAGCCGATCTAATTTCCGATCGTGCTGATTCTGGGGCACTGTAACCAAAACTGTATTGACCAATGCTATCTTGATATTCTAATACAACTTTATTTGTCATTGACTCTCCTAAACCACTGGGAATTGTAAAATATAATATTATAAAACAAGTATACATTATGTATATTAATATCAGTATAGTTGTGTGGTTTTTAAGAGTAATTCTATTCTAACAACAACTACAGTCATAACCAACTTGTTAATGCCCTCGAACTTGATCCCGGGTGAGTTTATATACCCGCAACTGCTAAGTAAGATGCTTCTTCGCGTTGGCAAACAAGATTTAAAACAACATCAGCAGCAAAAACTGGTTAACAAGTACAGAATACATATTTGCAAGGTTATTATTGTCGTCAATTCAATGGATTTTTATACATTAAAATACGCAAATCAAAGGAAGTAATATTAAATAAATGAAACAAATAAATATATGGAATAAAATAAATAAAAGTGCTCATTTATAATTTGATGCTGATTAAATTTATTAACACAACAAAAGGCAAATAAATTTGCATGATAATTTTAGACAAAATAAATCTTATCAATTGTAAAATAATATTATTATTAATAATATAAGGAATCGTATGTGAGACCTGGTGTTGGAGCAATTGCTACGAGAATAGTGCCTGATGTAGCAGCAGCATTTCGAGCCAACTCTTTCGCCAAGATGACCTTCTGATTTACATGAGCAGCAATGTGCTCAGCCTTGGCAATGGCAACAGCAGGCGTGTCGATAACCTGTCCATCGGGACCAATTGGCGCACCAGGTGAAAGAACATTATCAGCAATTAAATTATTTTGTTGTTGGAGATTTTGTTGCGTTTGCTGATCCTGCTGTTGGTGTTGTTTAAGGTGATTTTGTTTATTTTCATTCTCATTACCCACTGATAATTTTACTGAATCTTCTTGATGGTTATTTAAATTTAATGTTTGATGACGCTGATCTGAATTTGTAATTGTCATTTCTGATGAAGTGTCCAACAAATGTCCATCGATTAATTGTAAAACTCTTCGTGGCTGTGCCAATGTTACAGTCACTATACCAAGCACAATTCCAACACTCACAATTAATTTCTTAATCATCATCGTCGTTATGATCAAGCTCATCTGTATTATTATTCATATTTTCATTCTCCTTTTATACTCATTGCAATATGATTCTTTGTCGTATTATCTAATTATCAAGATATTATTTATGAAAAATAATACTTCAGTATCCTATTTTATATTTAACTAATTCTTCATTTGTATATTATTGATTCTACAATTTCTCGATTCTTCTGGAATTAATTCAAGGTGATCATCAATAACGAGAAATAGAATAAGCGAAAATATATAAAAATTAAATAGCTTTTAAGCTGTAAGATAAAATCGGTTTTGTGTTTCAGAATTTAAATTAAAGATAAATAAAAAAAATTACAAGATTGTCTTTCTTTGTATGATACCGTTCACCATTTACGGAAAATCACATGGAATTTAATCAAGGACACATTTATATTATAGCTGGCCATACATGCTCTTGGGTTTAAATGTTGTTAGGTATATATAGTTATACATATATGATAAAAGCCTGGGGGCATTACAGAATAATTTCAATGTCGAGTATCAGGTTTTATTCGGACATGGGCGTGGTATTGGCGCAATAATTTTTGTGCATTGTATATACTGCTCTGTTTCCTATATAAAGAGCTCTGAAGCAAAAGAATATCAAACAGTTGTCTTGACGAGTACTGATTTATCAGCAGCGTCGAAGAATAGCTACTACTTCCCTTTATTAATCAACATGAAATCAACAGTAAGTGATAAATAATTTTTAATACAAATAATTCTTTAATATTTATATTGTTAATTTAATTTTTCTCTGCAGATTTTCATTATTTCCTGCTTGGTCGCAGTGACATTGGCCAAACCGTCATTACACCTTTTATCATCACCAATTTTTTATGCTAAATTATTACCCGGCGCACCAATTGGTTTGGATGGAAAAGTCGTTGACACACCAGAAGTAGCTTACGCAAAAGCTGAACACGCAGCAGCACACATTAATGAAAAATTAAATCACGCATCAAAACAATCAGATGATGCAAATTTACCAGCTAAAATTGAGTCTTTGAAAGGGGGTGCACCAATTGGAATTGATGGACGTGTTGTTGATACACCTGAGGTATCTTTGGCTAAAGCCGAACATGCTGCAGCTCATTTGAATGAACAACTCAACGCTGGTGCTGAAGATTCTAATATTATTGCTTATCAACTGGCTAAACTTCAACCTGGTGCACCAATTGGTCTTGATGGTCGTGTGATTGACACCCCTGAGGTTGCATTAGCCAAGGCTGAACACGCAGCAGCTCATATTAATGCTAAATTTAATTATCTTGCTCAGCCAATTAAATATTCAGCTATTCCTACTGCATACTCGACTTACATCGCATCATCGCCAATTGTTCATTATTATATTTAAAAAAAAAAAGAAGTAACTAAATTAAATATAATTCCACCTGAATAATGTCACGAAACCCCTGATATTTTTTTTTTTTACTGGAAATAAAATTCACATCAAACAAATTTATGATTCAATTATTTTTTTTATTTTCACTAGAATAAAATTTTAATTATTGATTATTAATCAAATAACACTAGATATTTACCAAACGGATGATTAAAACTTTCCAAAACACTGTTGAACTATTGCCAAAAAAATTTCTGCAAAACTCAATTTAGATAAAAATATTCCTGGAATTATATATTCCATACATTTATATTTATTTATTAAAGCAAAAAAAAAATAAATAATCGAGAGTCAAATACCAAGCATGGTTTTTCTATCAAGGACAACGGATCTGCATGAGATCACGACCCAGTTGACTCTTAGATATACCTACGTATGGTGCAAGACACGGTAGCCGTGGCTTTCATAGTGTCATGAACCATTTGTCAGGCTAGTTCAGTTCATCGATAGATTATCAGACGGCACGCTATATCGTCATAACATATAGGTATTTTAACTGCCAACCAGTGACATGTTATGTTGGACAAGACAAGATCAAACATTTCAACATGAATTAAAAACATTTTAAATAGCAATAAATATAAATACCATAAATATTCATTGTTTATTTTAAATCTCTATTCCATATTTTTTTTCATTTCCCTTTCAATATAAACATGCAAATAAATCCATTCTTTATCACCAAAAAAAAAAAAAAAAAAATGTCATGTAGGTGGTGTAAATCATATGTATAATCACAACATTTCAAAGTAGAAAAGAAAGTCAAGAAAAATATATTTATTTTTATTTTTATTCAATTGTTTGGAGTGAATTAGCAGGATCATATGATATAATTCCATTGAGGGTTCTTACCAGCAAAATGTCAAGGTCACATATATATTGCAATCAGACAAAAGCTACAAAAGAGAGCGGGCGTGGCCATCAACATGTATATAAATATATTTAAATATGTATAAGTAAAGATATAAATGTGTATATAAAATATAATGTGAGATATATACCAAGAGTTTGCCGATCCCTCGTTTTGTATATATGCATATACACGAGATTGCCCTGCTCCTATATGTATTCCCAACATTGCAACCACTTGGTTAGAGTGTGGTTCCGGAGGGGAAAATGACAAGAGCGGGGAGCCCACACAGTGAGACAACTATATAAGACGGTTAACAAGCCAACTTTATCCAGGAAAACCATCGCAGCCTAAGCGAAAGGACAGCGAGTACTGGTGAACCAGCAGCGCTTTCTCAACAATATAAATATAATAAAATATCAATTGAAAGTAAATACGAATTTTCATCAATCAACATGAATAAATATTTGGTGAGTAATAATTTATTAAAATATTAAATATATATTTATCATTGATTGGATATTAAAATTGAAAAAAATAATTATATTATACTACTATTTCAGATGTTAATTTTTGCAATGGCTGCAGCTACCAATGCGGCAAGTCATCAATATCTTGGTGGCCAAGAGTACATTCAGCCGCATCAGCAAATTAATCAAGTGAGATATTCACCACCAGCGCCTGTTGGTCATGATGGAAATGTTATTGATACACCGGAAGTGGCTCAAGCTAAAGCTGCACATTTTGCTGAATTTGCCCGAGCTGCCGCTCGTGCAGCTGCACAGAAAGAGCAAGATGACATTGCTCCATCATCATATCCAATTCGTCAAGCATACTCGCATCCACCACCGCAATCATTGCCACAAATATCTTCACCAGTTCATCATCATCAGAATTATCAAATTCCACAAGCGCAACATTATGCACCACAACCAGCACCAGCCACTTATGTTCATCAATCAACCCTTCAGCATTCTCAATATTCAAGTCCTCAATTAAGTAACAAAGTGCCATTCCAACCAGCACCACTTGCTGAAGATGGTACTGTGATTGATACACCTGAAGTGGCAGCATTGAAGGCTGCACGATTGGCTGAGCTTGCTGATGCCGAAGCTAGAGCATATAAAAATGGTGGACAAGAAAATTATGGAGAGGAACAAGGTAATGAAACGTTTCGTTGAGCTATTTTTATTATATTTATTTTTTATATATTTTATTTTTTGATTATTGTGACATTTTTATTCGTCGTTTTTAGGATATAATGGTGGTGCAGTTGGACCAGCACCTCATCAATATAATCCAGCTGCTTATAATACTGCTCCTTAAACATTTGCACCCTATGGAAAGAGTGTGGGTTATCAACAACCAGCACCAGTTTACCAATCAAAACTTTATCAATCTCAACAGCTTGTAGGACAGTACTAATTAATGCTGTACTACTACTTTCGTCTTCCAATTATATATAAATTTCGAAATTATTTTATTCAGATATATTATTTTCTGTACATAATTTAGACGAATAAATTCCACAATTTTTTTTCTACCTGTGTGATAAACATATACAATTACTTTGTCAATTTTAATTATTTTTATGTGTGGAAAATTTATTTTTCGAGGACAAACATTTGTCATCGATGAACAATTGTTATTGTGTTTGGTTGGTTGATTGCTGAATAACATTTTTAAAACCACAGTTTGACCCACTTTACAAACAAACTCATTGCGAAAAATTCAATGATGAGAGATTAGAGAATAGTGAAGTGTGCAGTATATATGGATTCACTTTTAAATAACGTACAAATAGCAAACAGTTTATATTTGAAAATTCAATCGAATATGCAATACTTTTGAAATCATTTTTTTTTTATACTTTCCTTATAGTCGCGTGTTTTTTATTCCATTTTCCCATTTCATTTCATTGTCATTTTTGCAATGGCGAAAAAAATAAATACTATAATATAAGAATGCGAAAGCGAAATAAATATCTATTGAAATTGATTGCGTGTATCTACACCTATAATACATACATACATACATACATGCATGTACATATAAATGTATGTATAATAATTGACAAGAAAGTCTCCGCCCTCACGCGCGCGTTGCGGTCACACCGGTAGACAATGTGAACTCTAGCATAAACCGCAACAATAATCGCGTAACTTGCTCGATAAACTCTTTATAAATATTTCTTTCATTATTATACACATTTTCCTTTTTTTTTTTATCCTCATCTTTCAACATATTTGTTACCTATATGATTAATTTCTTCGCCACATAGTCTCATTTAAATCTCCAGTGTTTACACTTAAATAATTAAATATCTCTTACTCATATACACCTAATATTTTTTTTCTTTTTTCTTCTTTTTCATTCACGAAAAAAAAACATTGGAAAAAGAGCAATATGAGTATTTATAAAATTGCATTGATGGGTTAAACTAAAGGCGATCGCGTTTTGTACCTACGCAGAGGAAAATATAGAGAATTATATATAATATATATGGAATTATTGCGACATAGGTCAGTCTCGTGAGTACGTGAGAAGGTTCACCACGATGCAAAAGCGGAACAGAATAAGAGAGAACTCGAGCATCATGATTTGCTACATTGTAGAGGAGAGTACTACTCAAAGGAAAGGTCGGAAACCTCCGCGAATATCTCCTTATATATCCATAATATAAATAAATAAGTATATACATACAGACATACATAAATAGTATAATAACATGAAATAATAAATCCAGTTGCATTACATGAAACATCAATATTAAATATTAAATCACACTCAATTGAAAATAAATATATGAGCAAAAAATAATACTTATTGTTAGTAGAGTGTATATGTTATTAAATATAAATAAAAAAAATATTTCTCAAACGTTAATTGTCAAGTAATTATCCAAGTCATTGACTTTTTAATATAACTTTAATAACTTTACTAAAAATATTTTTATATCGGTCATAACAATGCATTGAAAATAAAAATTACCTTGAGTTAATATTATAAAATCTAATACATCCTCTCATCTGTAAATTACATGGATTTATTTTATATACATAGGTAAATACACACACGTCATGTAACCACAATGTAAAAAAATACTATTAGCTTTATTTATTATTACCGCGGTGCAATAAAAAAAAAAACATAATGTTAAAAAAATAAAAAAAGGTAAAGAAGAAAACGATTATTTATACTAAAATGAAAAATTAATTTATTTTATTAATAAAATTTAATATTAAATATTTTTCAATGAAATAATAATTGTCAGTGGCATTTAGAAATATTATTTATCAATCGATTACGAGAGATAAAAGAATTTTAAGGACACACGTTATCCCAATAATTATTGACGTGCTCAATGACTATCCACGTGAGCGATTAGTTTATGGTAATAAGACGAGACAAGAAGTAATTAGAGTATTTATGTCGGGTGCGGCATTGCACATATAGCACACAAACCATATAAATGACCAATGGTAAATAACTGACTAACAACAATTTGCAATGGAGCTCACACTTATATAAATAACTCAACTAACAACTGGAGAAGTGCACTCTTATACCAGACGCATTTGTCGTCAGTACAATTATAATATCTGTGCAGATAAATAATAAATATTAAATTAAAAAAAAAATATTAACCATGAAAAAACACTTTGTAAGTGTATGTGTAATTAATTATATAACAAAAAAAAAATTTTAATATAAATTAATATTTATAATTCCTCATTTAAATTATTCTTTCATAATACTTTCCATTTATTTAATTAATATTTATTTATTATGTATATATATAAATATGTAAATTATATTTTTGATTGATATTTTTTGCGTATTATATTGTCAGATTATTTTGGCACTGACTTTAAGTCTAACAACTGGTGAAAGTGGATACAATTTGGTGTACAATTATCGTGGACCACCAGCGCCATTATCAGATGATGGAAAAGTTATTGACACATTAGAAGTGGCACAAGCACGTGCTGCGCATTTAGTAGCCTACGCTGCAGCAGCAGCAAGAGTGGCGAATGATACTGAAGAAAAATGGACTGATTATTATGATAATGTCAAGGCAGATGAAAATAATGGAGATGAAAATTCAACGAAATATCAATTGGCAAATAAAAATCTAATTGAGCATATATATCATGGACCATTAGCACCACTAGATGAAGATGGCCAAGTTATTGATACACCTGAGGTAGAATTTATATACATAATAATATTAATTAGTAATTATGAATTAATGTTCTGTTGAATTTTTTATTTGTTTTTTTTTTTATTGATGAATTATTTTTTGATATAAGGTGGCGAGTGCTAAAGCTGCACATTTAGCTGCACATGCAGCACAAATTCCAGTGCTTGAGTCAAATACTTGGGACAATGGCCCACGTAATTATCTTTATAAGGTGCCAGCTCATATTTCATATACTACTTATCATTCGCCAACAATTTATCGCGGTCCACCGGCTCCACTTGCACCTGATGGAAAAGTCATAGACACACCGGAAGTTGCAAAGGCACGAATTGATCATCTACGTGTTCACGCCCATGCTACAGCTATTGCTGCTGCTGCTGCTGCTG
>JAQQBR010001832.1:7119713-7136149 GCA_030347285.1 Microctonus hyperodae | reverse complement strand
TTTTTTTTTATTTAGTTACTTATTCATTTATTTATTTTTTTAATGGCCGAAGAGATAACAAAACCGAGTGCAAAACGCGAGAAGTTGTCGCAATTGTCATAATGACGAAATGCAAATCGATATAATTTGCATCCTGGTTCAATGATCGATGAGGAATTAGTGTTATACATTAAGAATAATGTAAATTAACTTATATAATTAATATTTAAATTAATAATCATATGAAATAAATATGCAAATTATACATAAATGATGATACAATTTTTGAAATAATTTATACTCCATGTACCAATTTAGATCAATGAATTATGCAGCGGATTAAATTCAATCTGTCATATAAAAATGTCGTAAGATAAAAAAAAAAATCTACAGAGCGTCAATCAATGAGATTTCATTATTGTGAAATGGTTTGTAAGTATTATCAAACTTGAAAGAAATAGATAAAAAAGAAATAAAAAAGAAACACAAATTTCGTTATACAATATTGGATCGATGAAACAGTGAGTGGGTTTTATTACTATAACTTTAGTAGACGTTCTGTGCACTAAAAGGAAATGGAGTGTTTTCTTTTACATGACAATTCCTCAAGATTTCATTTTGCTATTTTTCTGATTATCCACAGCCGCGATTTCAAAATACATGTAATCAAATAACATTATAAAAATACTTTACAAAAATTAATAAATAAAATATTTAATATTCAAATTATTAAAATTATTTAAAGTGATGAAATTATATGAATGATTTCACTGTTAAAGAATTCAATATATTAATTTCAAATATATTTATAAGATAAAATTGTTATTTCTCCATATTTTTGTATACATTCAACTGAATAAAACCAAAATGATTCATAAAAAAAGTAAACATATAATTATACGCAAATAATTCTTATCAGATATATTAATTTTGTGTAAAGATTAAGGAAATACTATTGGAAAATTATTTGTTAATGAATCATTTAAAATTATCAGTAAAATCTTAATGGATATGTAAAAATATCTATTAATATGTTTATATATAAATATACGAATATAAACAAATAATAATTTGGCGTTGGACTAAATAAATATGAAAATTAAACGTCTATTAAACTCGTCTAATATATTATTAATATTAAAAACATAATAACATTTGTAATTTATATCCAAACTGTTTCTAGTTTCTATATCCCGAGTCGATACTTTTTCTGCCACTGCGTGAGAAAATGTAATGAAAATTAAATTGTAGGGGAAATTGTATTTCAAGAATCAATTGATTTTATTAAAACTTTAAATTGTTTCGTGTTCATGCGATGAAATAATAAAATAAATTATTTCTCCCTGGCTTTATATCAAAATTATTTCTATCCATCTATTCATTCATCCCTTGATTTATGCAATCAGGAATCTCAAATAATTATCCGATAATTATTAATAAATTATATTATTCATTAATACTTCATTAATATTCAAATTATTATAATAACTCTAAAAATTTTATTAAATAAATTATATCTATGTATATTTTTTTTTGCTTAGCTTATGTCATTATTAAGAGGCAAAACTATATCATAACTGCGTATATAATTTTCCACGGTGATTAAATATTAGCACATTAATTTATTTAATTATTTTTGATATCAAATTGATCATTTTCTTTTTTTTCATATCCACAGAATTGAAATATCTCATTCATATGGAGTATTTTTTTTATTACAAATATTATTTTGAAATAAACAATTATACATGTATATTACAATGAATAATTCATTAATTTTTATTACAACAAAAAATTAGATATAAAATTATTAATGAAAATGTTTGATGATGACGATAAAGAAAAATGTTGAACATCACATTAACTGATTTAAAAGAATTCTCTGAATGAAAAGATAATCGGATTAAAAATGAATAATTATCAAAATTAATAAATAATAAATTATGTTTACTGTTAATTACTATATAGAAATCACAAAAAAAATATTATCTTATATTTTGCTAATAGTATAGATTATATATACATTAACTTAATAGTTACTATCGTAAATAAAGTAGGTAATTGAAGGAAAAATTCCTATGTTGGAATGAAATTATATAATATATTCATTTCATAATATTAGTAAAATAATTTTCCAAAATTTAGAAAAAGCCATTAAATACTCATTAAATATTTCAAACTGTAAAAGATCCTAGAATGTTATTAAGGGCCTCACATCTTTCCTTAATTGATTTTCTAGAAAATACCTAAGGGTATGACATTGTCGTACAGTATAAAATGGGCTGATTTTCTTGTCGTTGTCACAGTATTGCCAAGAACGTAAAGATGAACACCATGTCCTTCTCGGTAAGTAAAATAAATTGTCATAATCACACGTTTGCTGAAATTAAAATTATAGTTATTCTCTAAATAAAATCAATTTAAAATATATATTTGTTATTATAAATATATATTTATTCATAAATGATCTTGTATAATTTTATTGAACTTGAAAATTAAACAAATAATTATATTTATAGATGATTGCTGTTTGCGTGATGGCATTAGGACTGGTTGTGTCAGCACAACCAGCGTGGGAAACATCACTTGGAGGCAATGCAGGTTTCCATATTGGATATAAATCTGATCCAGCAACAGTGAAACCAAGTGTGAATTTTATGCCAAGTGGTATCTATCCTCTTCCTGAAGAAGAAAACGACAATGTCACTGAAATCGACATCAAAAATTTCATGGAAAATTTAAGGACCGCTCAGGATTGTTCTCCTCGGTGCCAATCTGATGATAATTCTGAGCTTTCACGCTCACAATTGAACTTTCTCTTGAGACAATTAATGATTATGTTGTCACAACCAATGAATCAAAATTCTCAGTATCTTGCTCGAACGCCAAAAAGTTGCAATCTCTTCCAAAGACTCGGTAAATCGTTTCATGCCTTGGTTGGTGAATGCATCGCAGATCGCAGGAAATAAACGAACTTTGCAACAATAGCTTGAAGATGTTAAAACAATCCATCGTGATGTAAAAATCATAAATAAAACTGTGTACATCAAACTTCAAGTTTCAAAAATTGTCATCATATTTATAAGAACTGAATAAAATTAAAATGTCTTTTAAATTAAAAATTACTAAATTATAAACATAAATTTTATAGCATTCACAATTCAACAATTATTATCCTCATTCTCTTCTGTCAATTTATAAATTATCAATCGTATAAACAATTTTATATTTTACTTTCATTCCATCCATTTTCATATTTATAATCACAACATATCTAAAATATAAAAAACAATACCTGATCATAATGTGAATTAGTTACCAGTGAAATATCCATTGCAATAAATCTCAAACCTATCGCATTCATAAATTAATTTTATTCGTCAACTAAACATATACATACATTTTACATATCTACAATTAAATACATGCATGAGGCATTGTCTTCCATCATATATTTCTTATACTTTCATTTGAATTCAATTCAATAATTTCCCAAGCCAAATACTCAACGTCCACCAATAATACTTATCATCAACACATTCCAAACTTGAAATATATCATATTTTAATTATCACTATTATATTCACAATACTCGCATAACAAATTCTAATCAATATTAATTATTAAACAAATATTATACATTAAATTATCATATCAAACATAAATAAATAAAAAAATAACTAAATCATTTTCATTACACCAAAATCTTTTTCTACATATACAAACAAATAAGAAGAACATTATTAAAAAGATAGAAGCTCTGTTTCGTCATTATAAAACCATACATATGTATATATTTATTAAATATAGTACACTCTCGATTGCTGCATTATTCACCATTGCCATATCAGCCAATCTATCATTAAAAACACCCATGCAACAACACAAGATATACATATACACGCATCGTGGATCTTAGGGTGGGAATAGGTTCCTTATATACTTATTCCTTCATGTACCTATGCATGTATATATAATATGTATAATATGTAAAACATAAATATCAATGTATATTTATTGTATACATATACATAAAAGTGTCAAGCAAAATAAGTGACACACCCTGACATCTTTTGATGATGTAATTTCACGTGGAAATATGAACCAATAAATATCAGTGGCACTATACCTGAAATTAATTTAAAATTATTGTATAAATTAATTTACATCAAGTAAATTTTACCTGGAAAAAAAAATTTCAAGATAAATAATATTATGTATTTTATTAATATTACAAATATTTTTATATTATTTTTAATTGTTAAAAATATAAATACTTGTATAATATTAATAAAATATATAATATTATTTACTTACTTTGCATTTATTAATACTGCACAATTAGCCACATGTATATATATTTATCCATACTTAATATATTAATTATTAATTTATTTTATATTAAATATTCTGTATGGCTATATCGCGTGCAGGCATTTGGATCATGTATTATTATTGTACTTATGATATTTCTCAAGACCAGTGGCTATGTGCCGATAATTGTTGTGAATAATTGAAGACGATGCATGAAAAAAATAAATAAATAAATAATGAATTATAATAATATGTATAAGAGAACAAAAAAAAAAAAAGAAAACATACCACATGGAGACTCCTTGTTACGTCGCGATCTCTTGATGTTGAACGTTGCGGGTAGGTCGCGTGATTACCTCATTGCAATATGTATAAAAACTGTGGTTCCATTATTACGCCCACAAAAGACTCGCCCAGAAGGAAAGGCAAGCGATCCTACGCGCTATGTCGTTGCATTATGCTTTGCTTTATATGACATTACAAGATTTTTTCTCTCATGTTTTACGGGATACGTATACATATACATTATATTCATATTAATTTACTTTTTTGTTCAATTGTAAAAGAAATAATCAACGACCTCCCCTCGTTGCTCCTGTCTCATATATATTTTTTTTTTTTTTCGTTCAAAGAATTGATGTTTGGTGTTATTTATTGAAAAGAAAATATAATGCAGTCATGCACGTTTGGTAATAATGAACAATGCCGAACGTGTATTTCAAAATTAAAATGGATTGCACGTAATTCAATTAATTCTGCAATAACAATACTACTTATTTCATTTAATAAAAGATATATAATATATGTAATTGTTATATGCTCATGTTAATTTAGTTAGAGGACGGTAATTCTGAAGCAACATCTGCTCGCAATTTACAGCATCATGAAGAAAAATAAAAATAAATGGCTAGTAATAAAATCTTGCCAATTTATAAAGGTTTTTATAGGTTGCCTAAATGTATATGTGTATATACATTTATAACGTATATAAATGTATTTAGAATGAAATGATCCGACATTACATGATATTATTACACACAATAAAAATTTATATATAAATAAATAAATAAGAAAAAAATTGAAATTCATTTCGAGGACGTATGCGTTCTCATTCTACATGGCCTTCGGTTGTTACTCTGGACTTATAAAATAATAAATAGGTTTCGTTTTCTTTCCATATTTTTTATATAAACAAGAAGATATCTACACTGTAATTAATATTTAAATTAATATTTATTGTATACTATTTTATTAAAAACCATCAGTAATTCACTTTTATCTCAATTGTCACACTCAATTTCTTTAATATATTTTTATTGTTTATATTTGTTATTTAATACTCACATAGATAAATAAAATATATCTTTAAAATAAAATAGTAAAATCTAAATTAATTGTTTATAAGAATAGAGATAATGATCCAGGGTCGACCAGTAATTTTAATCGTCTTCATAGTGGAATCAAATACATCTACTGATAGTTAATAAGATGACAATGAGAAGAGAATCAAGGTAAGTAATTGTAATTAACAATTATTGACCCAATAATTATATTCTCATGTCGTATAAATACGACCTTGTCATTTGATACAAAAGTTATACCATATTATTCTTGTTTTATTCTCTCCAATTATATCATCAAAGCGTTGGTAACACCATACGTCAATCATGTTATTCATACACGTGTTTGTATATATTTAACTTTTTGTTTTCACTTTTTTATAGAAAACGATGCAATAAATACCAACGCCAAACATTTGAAATGTGAATTGATTTCTTGTTTATGTACACACGAAATAGATCAGTAGAACTGAATATAAATTTCGAAATAATTATTACGTGACGAAGTATAATGTGTGCACACACCATCGAATCCTTTCGCCCGTGTTATACTCGCGTGCGTTCTAAGTTGTAATTTCACCTAGTGACCGCGTGTACCCATGTACAATTGAATATCTGAAATGAAATCAAAGAGAGAAAGAGAGTTAATGATAAATAAAGAGCGAAAGCATTAGTGGAGACATATTATGACAACAGTGAAGATTATGATGATGTGAGTGGGGTTCATGCTGGAGAAAGGGCACCTGTTATGATTTAAATTATCCAAATAAACTACAAGGGCTTATTTTATTGTAATGTCAATGTCATTATTCTACTTAGATAGAACATTTATGCTCTGTATAATATTTATTCCCCACCTGATACCTTTATGGCTCCCTACCAGATTGACCATATACATATAAAAGGGTACACGCCAACTTGGTACAGCATAACAACAGTTCAACAGCTATCAGCGAGTACTGGAATTATAAAATCCCAGCAACGCCAACACAATTTATCAAATAAATATCAAAGAATATTAATTACCTAAAACTTTAATTTCAAAGTAAAGATGAAGGCTTTTGTAAGTATATCGATTATTTATAATAACTCTTTTAATTAGTGATATTCAAGTGAACTATGTTCTCGTGACAATTTATATACATGTACTTATTGTACGTATTTATATAAAAATATACCTTTATATAAATCATTTCACCGTAAAAATAATTATCATGTTACTAACAATTTTCTCATTTTCATTGTTTCGTAATAAAAAGAAAAAAGAAAAAAAAAAGTAACTTACATTACCGGCAACTACACGCACTTTCTTTAGAATGTGCGTGTGGATAAATACATTCTTCAAAAAATAGTATTCAATTAAATTTCTTCATTAAAATATTTTATATTGTAATAATTAATGAATATGAATTTATAATTATATTTACCCATTAACTTTGACAGATTGTTTTGTGCGCATTCGTTGCGGCAGCCACAGCAGCGCCCGGTTATCTCTATGGTTATCATCATCCAGCACCATTGGGCCATGATGGAAGAGTAATAGATACCCCGGAAGTTGCTCATGCTAAAGCCGCGCATTTACACGCACACGCTGAAGAAGCAGCAAGAAATTCATACGGACATGGTTATGCCAATTCAATTGGTTATTCTGGTTACTCTGCTGCTATTCCACATGTCGAACATGTTCATGCTCCGTTAATTTATCACGGACCACCTGCACCACTTGCCCATGATGGTCGTGTAATCGACACCCCTGAAGTAGCTCACGCCAAAGCTGCCCATCTTGCCGCTTACGCACACGTAATTTAATTGCATTATTTTTATTTTTTTGTTGCATTTACATTGACCTACTATAATTTTGAAATAATTAAAAATTATAGAAGCATCAGCTTGTGATGATACATATTTATAATGCAAAAAATAAATTATTGTAGTAATAATTATAAAATAGTAGTTAATTAATCATTTTCATGATTTTTTTTTGTTTTTTAGGAGGCTTCTAAAGTTGGTGAACACAGTTATGGTCACGCGGCTTATTCTTACTCGCCTCTGTATGCCTACGGATATGGTGCAGCACCTTTAGGACATGACGGACGCGTTGTTGACACACCTGAAGTCGCACATGCTAAAGCCGAGCATTTAGCAGCTCATCATGCTGCTGCATATGCCAGCCATTATTAATTTGTATACTTTCAATTTGTCCCTCTTTTCTCGTTTTATTTTGTTCTTCTCAAATCCGTTATGTAAAATCAAAATATCACAAGTTTTGTATCGCAATTAAATAAATATTATATGTGAAAAATATTTCCAATAGTTTTTTTTTAAATATTTAATTTAGTTCTAAATTTGTTCTGCAATTTTTTAGCAAAGAAATCAATTGTAAAATTTGTATATTACAAGTAAATGAGAATTTAATTTAATTATTTTATGTTGTATAAAATAATATTAAGTTATAAGTGATTTACTTATTTCCAAAGACTTTCGTGCCATTGCTAATGCACCATTGCGCGTTTTATTTCCACCAATAAAACGTCCAGTATGTACAAAGACACATTCATCAATACCAGCAACGCGTGACAGTTCCTCGTTTCGTAAACCTGCCCAAGCTTCTGGTAAACGTTCTCTGGAATTTTTTTATCAAAATTATTATTATGAAATGAACGTTGATAGAAATGAAATGAAAATTAATGTCCATCACTTACCGACAGACAAAGCTGCCAGGACCAACGGGAACACATTGAATACGCCAACTATCATCTTTAAATATTACATATTTAATTGGTGGATCAACATTTAATTTTTTTTCCAATTCAAAATAGCTGTCTTTCCATGGCAGAGATTTATTAAGCTCAAAAATCTCACCACTTGGATCAACCTTAAATTAATATTATGCATATATTAATAAAAATTCAATTTATACAAATCAATTGAAATAATTTTAATATACTCACTTCGAATCTTTTTTCAATAGCTTCACGAACATATACGCGTGCCGGTAACCAAACTTGTGCGGCATTATTTATAAAACATTTAAATTCTTCACCGCATAATTCAACTGCCTTCAAAAATTGAGCATCAACATTCATATCCAAACTATTCCATTGAACATTCAATCGTGCGACTCGTGAACTTAAATTCGTAACAATTCTGTATCTGTGAAATAAAATATGAATTTGTGAATAAATCTTGTTTAAGAAAAGCGAAAATAAAACAAAAAAATAGAATATAAATATCTATATAAGAACATACTTTGGTTCACCTTCAAACATTGACACTCCATTATCAATAGCATCAACTTCTTGAATTAGTGATTCATAAACACGTTTAAAAATACTGTGAATATCTTCGTCATCCATCAACTCAGGCACAAGTTGTTTAATAATTTGATGACCATAATGACAGTAAATTAAACCAGCACTGCTTAGTTTTATATCCCAATTACAATCATCTCGTTTCAATACCGAGCTTGCAGTTTCTTTAAATTCTCTCATATGATGATCATAACGTTTTCTGGAATGATTATATTCACCACCAACGTCCACAACAATATCACAAGTATTCAAAACTTCATTATCTCGAGATCTAAAAATGAAAAATTCACAATTGTATATCTTAAAAAACACTCACATAATGTTTATACATTAAAATTATTATTAAATACAAATTAATTCAGCAAAATTACCGTATTATTTCAGCAGTCTTGAAATCAGGTAATTGTTTCAACATAAAACATGCTAGTGCTTCATCACAGTGAAAAGCACCATTATGTGTACCAATTTTAATACTCGACGACATTGTTGAGTAATTATTTATTGTGCTTTGAAGTAAATTACAATACTTAGTTGAAATGTTTTTATTAAAGTTGAATTGGAACAGTTTGTTTACTCCTCGAAAAAACATTAGACATAGGTTATGTTTGATATTTTAACCACGTGGAGGTTATGAAGTTTATTTTTCATTCAATACAGCATGTGCTGCTGCAGCCTCAAATCATTACGCGGCTATCGGCAGTTTTACAAATCAGTAAATAGATGGCGCGCGGAATGGATTTTTCACCTAATTTTCAAAAATTATTCTTTGTCCTATCAAACAAAGAAGAATATAAAAAGAATAAAACAACCAGTTGAACCAGCATCAGTACACAATAGCAAACCGTTAGTCTTTAGTTGTTACTCGGTAGTGAGAAAAAACAAGAAATGGGAATGGATGTAAGAGCACGAATTATTTATCAAAAATGTGAAAGATAAAAAATAAAAATAAAGATAAGCAAAATATAATGTAAATATAATTAAATATTGCATATAATATATATTAATATTATATATGTGTAAAAGAGGTTGGGACAAATAGATTCACATTGGGAGAAATGATTTAAGGTATTTAGTGTGGTCAGGAATATAATTAAAATAATATTAATGCTTTATTATAAATAATTGAATATATTCTAATATTCTAAGCTTCTTTCTATTATTTGATGATACGTTTTCTTTTATTTTTGTATTGTAATATTCATTTTACAATAGTGATCAGTTTAACTTAGGGAGGGATTCGAGGTTAAACTTTATTTGAATAGAGCGTGATGGTAAAAGTGTTTTTAGCGCGAAAATTCGTAATGTAAGTAGTACACTTTAAAAATTATTATATTGAACATAATAGCTTTCTTGTTGAATGGTGAAAAAGTTATTTTGAGAGTTTTATATTCAATTATAGACAATTCTACGTTTTTTGGAAGTGAGTATTAAATTTATTACATCTAAAATTGGAAAAAAAAAGTCCCGGAGTTTTTGTTTTTTTTTATTCGTCGACTTACCCATTTCTGTCAGATTTTTTTAAGACAACCCTATATCATCGTGTTCGCAATAAAACAGCGATTATTTTGATATAAGTTTTAATTATTAAACAAATAGCTGAAAATAACTAGTATGAACATACCTGTTCATACCTGCCAATCCAGTAGTTAGGCCAGGAAAAAAATAGACAACCCATCGTTTGCACATTCTGTTGGATTCATACTTTCAGTTAGTATTAAATTTATTCATTAAACATATTAATGCAATGTTTAATAAAAATTTATTTTTCAATTATTAATTAATAATAGTCTTGCTAGGATTTTTTTAGACAACCTACTCGCGATGTATTTTTTAACATACTAAATTTGATAAAAAATACTTTTGATCCATTAAACAAATAGTTGAAAGTCGTTTCTAGTCGGATCTTAGACTAAAATGATATAAATACATATATTGTGCAGATATGGATAAAAAAAATCAAAAATAATGCTCCGGGTGAGGATCGAACTCACGACCTTAAGATTATGAGACTTACGCGCTGCCATCTGCGCTACCGAAGCAGTGCTAGTAAAAAACGTGAATGTATATATAAAGTAGAGAATTTTTTATATTATTTTTTTCAAAATATTGCGTTTTTTAATGGTTTTTTCGTTAAAAAATATACATATTATCCTAAAAACATCTTCAATTTATTTATTGCTCCACACAGTTGTATAATATTCAATCTATTTTAGAGAGTCTTGTGTTTTTATCTTATTCTTCTTCTTTTGTTTTTCTATCAATATATATAATACAAAATAATTCATACATCTCCAAAATATAAAATGTCGATGAAAATAGTTATGTATATTAATCTAATTTACGTAAATATTTGCATATACATGTATAACTGTACACAAATGAATCACTGGCATTCAAGTAAATTTCATATTGCTTCAGCTCATACAAACAAAAATACTCGCACACTTATATATATCACACAATATTATCATTCATATAATTATATAATTGAAATTTAAATCATTTTCTAAATACTTTGCTATTTTTTTTCTTTCATCTTTTGCTTACAAACAAATAATAAGAATGTAATAGTTGAGCAATTGAAGAAATAAGAAAAACAGACTCAATGCAGACTACATCATTGCAATTATGTCATAGATAGTTATAGACATCACTAATTAATTTTACTATTCATCTATTTTACAATTAAAAATATATTTCAACTATATTGTTTTATATACATGTAAATAAAATGCATGAGTAAATTTTGTCGGTTGTTCTTTTTTTGCTACAAATGTTAATCTAAATTTATTAACGTATAAAAATTCATTCTCCGAATAGCATTAATTTTAATAAGTGTGAATCCACGCATTTTATATTAATAATACATCCATTCGTAACAAACATTCTTCCATTTTATGGCAAATAAATTTGTGGCAATAAATATACGTATATTTGTACGTATTTATTGCACTTATAATGATTAAAGAAGAAAATTATTAAAAGTCAAGAGAATTAAAAATGATATGGACCTCCAAACTTTTACATGATATTATATAAATTATATACGCACTCTGGAATATTAAAATTGAGGATTCACGAATTATCAAAATCAAGGAAGCACTTTCGGAGAGTGGTCAAAATTAAAAAAAAAAAAATTAATAAAGAGAAAGCTCTGAAAAATATTCATAGCTTTATTATTCACCATATTCGTTTGAGACATTTTGTATTTTCAGTATGATAAACACAACTCTGACTTTCTTCATCGAATATCGTACCTTCCTCACACACAAATCGAAAATCAAGTATTTGTTGAGATGAATAACCATATGAACAATAATGAAACAATCGACAATCGCGTTTATCAGCATAAAAGCGTTTTAATTCTAAATCTTTCGGACAAATAAAAGCATTATTACGCTTATGAATGGAAATTGTTTTTCGACTCATTGGTCGTATTGTATTTAGTGTTGGTGTACCAATTTTCACAGTATCATAAATAATTGTTGTTGAAACTTTTTTTGGTGGTTCAGGAGTGATGATAATCACATCAGCAATTTTTTCTGTACTTGTATGTTCAACAGTTCTCGCAGTTTCTCCAATGGCTTCAACTTTTTTCGAGGTAGTTGCCTCCATTGTGACATCAATAATTTCTTCCACTGGTTCTTTAGTAATTTTTTCAAAACTTCGTGAAATCGTTGATTGCTCCGCAGCAGGAGTACTGTCAGGAATTTGATTATTCAACAGTGTTGTCTCAATTGCATGAGGAGTCGTAAACTCCGGAACGTCATTTAAATTATTTCGAATCAAAGTTGCGGGTGATATTTTTCTGGCATTAAGAGAAATTTTTCTAATCACCGGTTTAGGCGCCAATTCATTGTATGATTTTGGCGGTTTTGCAGGATTTGGATTATACAAAGAAAGTCGTGATTTTATTTTAACTGGCAGAGGCGTTGTCGTTGGCGGTATGTAAACTAAATGTCTTCTAGTTGTCATGTATTTAAATAATTTAATCGACGTTGGTTTTGTTCTTGGCGTTGTTGTAGATGTTGTGGATGACGTAGTTGTGATTGGTGTGGTTGAAATTGTTGTGCTTAAAGTTGTGCTGGGTGTTGTCGAACTAGTGGATGTACTTGATACAGATGACATTGTTGTAATGATTGGAGTAGTAGTGGTAATGAATGTATCGGTGGTATAATTTTCTTCGCCTACTACAGATCCATTCATTGAATTAATTATTTTTTTTTCATCATCTCCCGACGATTCAATAGACTTTTTTTCATGATAATTTTCTGGTTCATAATTATCATCAACGTAATCGAATAGATTTGAATGTGCCGACACACTTTCAATTCTTTCATCATCATCTGCATTATCGTCGTCGTTGCTCTGGGATTTATCTTTCATCTCTGTCTGTGGAATTTCATCAGTAAATATTAAAATTCCTTCATTTAATGCCTCATCATTATTCTCAATATGAGAATCTTGTGTCATATTATTTGATAAATTAGAACTTGGAATTTGTAAAGTTGTTGGATTTTCTGTTGTAATATTCTCCAATTCATCATTCGATGATCTATCTGTTTCATCATTAACATCAATTATAACTTGAGTTGTTTCATTATTATCAATTGATTGCGTAGTTGTTTCAATTTCCGATGTATTATTAATTTCTGCAGATAATTCGGAATATTCATCATAATTAATATAATCACTATCATTATTTTTCAATTCATCACTTTCATTTTGATAATCGAAATTTGTTTCTTTTAATAAAAATTCATCGCTTGAAATATTATCATAATGCTCTTCGTTTGAATTAAATTTTTCATTATAATCATCTAAAGTTTCTTTTTCATTACTGGAAACATTATCATAAAGTAGTTCATCAGAATAAAATTTTTTATTATCATCATCTACAATTTCTTTCTCAGTTGTCCCAACACCATTATCATATTCCGCTTCATCATTAGGAATTTGTGTTGTCGTCACTTGATCTACATCAATAATATCATCTGAAACATTTTCTTCATTAATATCAGGTGTCATCGATGTTTCTTGTAATTTCTCAATATCAATAATTTTTTTTGAAGAATTATGAATTATTTCTGCATTCACAGCAATAGTTTCTTGACTATCAATTGATCTTTTTTTTCTGGATTCACTGTAATATGAAGTGCCACGACCCCAGTAAGATCGTCTTGTATTACGTATTTTAGGTACATCACGATAAAACGGATCAAATGATTCATCGCCCTCTTTATAATCATCATAACTCGCTGGTACTGTTGGCAGTGGAAGTGTTACAAGTTGCGTTGAATTTAAAGGTCTACCAGACTCATCACTGACACTCGCTTTAGCTGTAACAATAACACGTGACTGCGTGGGCAAAAGTGGCGATGGATTTTGAACAATTCTTTGAATGTCAGGCGGTGGTAAATTGATTGTAACCTGATGCGGTTTCAATTGTGGTATCATAAATGGCGGAATTATATGAATATGTTGTGTAATATGCGTAGTCGTTGATGACTGAGACTTTGACGATGATGTTGCTTTTGGCGTTGGATAAAATGATCTGACTGTGGGCGATCCATTGCCCGTTGATGCAATAGTTAAAAAACTTCCGGTTATTCTGTTTTGTTGCTGGTTCAATGTTGGTGCTTGTTGCGATTGTGAAACTGTTTGAATATCATCTTTTGATTGTTGTTTTGTACGTTCAATTTCATGTTGAATTGGCACAGGTGAAATGGCCAATTTAGATATTTTCCCCTGATTTGTCGGTTGAATTGGAGTCAAAAATTGACGATCACCTTGATGATTATCGCTCTGTCGATGCATTCCATCATTTGTATTATGACTTTGTTGATAATTTGTTGTTTCACGTGGTGCATTACTGTGAACATTAAAATGTTCCGTCGTACTGGATATTCCGTTATTATGAAAAATTGGATTAATCAACGTTGGATTATTAGCAGATAATAATGTTTGAATAGTTGATGATGTAGCGTGAAATATTGGCGGTGCTGTAGAAGGACTTGAAGTGGAACTGTAATGAATTTGATGAATTTGTGGTGCCCCAGTTGTCGAACTTTGTCCTTGATTACTAAAAATTTGATATGACGTTGCGCGATTATCATCATTCTGATTACCATTATTTTGCTCACTATTACTCTCAATATGATAAATATATTGACGATGATAACCGCCATTTTTATCGTCATATAAAGACTTTGATTGACTAGTTTGAATTGATGGAAATGGCGGTTGCGGTTGATAATGTTGTGGATAACCATTTGGATGCTGGTATGGACCACTTGCAGCAGTAGTAGATGATATAACAGTTGGTCTTTGTGTAGTTGATGTTGTTGTTGTCATTGTACTTGGTCGTGCAGACGTTGTTCCTTGATGATCTTCAATTAAAATTGGTGATTCGTCAACATCATCTTCACCCTCGTGCAAACTGTATACAAAAAAAAAATAAAATAAAATGAATGAATAAATTATCATAAACTACTTTCAATAAAAAAAACCTTTATTATTACAAAATAATTAATTGATATAAAATAGAGTTATTGAAGAAAGAAAAGGAAACGAAAATGAAAAAATAACTAAATAAAAAAAATACATAGTGTAAGTGTAACACGCAAAGGTATGCCAAATGAAAGGCATTCGATGTCGTTGGTCCTTGCGAAAGTATATACATGTAGATATTTACATGTATACACGCTACTACGACAGGGTGAATGTACTCGTGTGTAATACAACAATTACAATAAAAATATAATAAAAAGAAAAATAACTAGATAAATGTTACGTGTTTTAACTTTTATCTATTTATTTTATTTATTCATATTTTCAATTTTATGTATGAATTTATTAAATTACTTCAAGATTTTAATTTAAATGAATTTATATATATGTATATATATATATATATATATATTTTTTTTTCTTAAGGATTGATACTCAATGACGTTCATGACATTTACCTGAGTGTCACGGCATTGTTGCCATAAAGCTCGAGATTGAGGTTGTAGAATCGTTCGCTTTTGCTGCAGTCGACCTCGTCCACACGCTCGCAAACTCTTGTTTCCTGATCGAACACTGTCCCATTGAGGCAGAGGAACTTTATGTCCATTATCTCATCTGAAACGACATCTCACGGTAAACGTGAGATTCTTATTATTTCACCATTCTTCAATTAAAATTATTATATATTTCTAATTAAATAAATTGTACTATTATAGCTTTTATAAAAAATAATTGAATGAAAATTTTATTCTTTTTTTTTTTATGTAAAAGAATTCGTTCTATTTGAAAGAATTCATAAAGTGGTTCTGTTTATCATGCGACAGAAAATCAAGTGACTTTCTCGCCTTGCCGCACGAATGATCGGCTGAAAGTATAATATTATATCTATAAACATTCAGATATGTGATCGTTATTCTACCAGTGGAAAATGGTTAGAATATATAATAATAAAAAAGGAAAATGAATGAAAAAAAAAAAAAAA
>JAQQBR010001832.1:7087021-7118220 GCA_030347285.1 Microctonus hyperodae | reverse complement strand
AAAATATTTATACCAATAGATTTTCATTCAAAATAATATATTCTTCATGGAAAAATATTTGGCGTATGAAATATCAATCACACGTGTTTGTCAATCATTTTAAATTAAAAAAAAAAATTATATACATACATGTATGTATGTATGCATGTTTAAATATACTACTACATATCGAATATCATATGTATACATGATCGGTTGTTATTTTATCCGTCTAACTTTCACACCGTGTGTGAACGATACAACATCGACGACTTACATAATCAATATCCTTGCCCAAAATGTCAGTGCTCGGAAGTGATAGTTATATGCAGTCTAGCCAAAAAAAAAAAAAATAAATAAAATTAATATGTATTATAAACACATTTACAAATATACACATGTACATGTACCTATATAATATGTATTACATATTGAATTACGAAATTAGTTTAATAGGTCTGAGCGTTAATATTTCAAATGACCTCGGCCCAGAATTCCGTGTGTACAACCCATATCACAACCATCATCATATTTTTTTTAATAAAACATTTCTTGAAATTAATTTCTTTAAACGACTAATTTAAATTCTTCACCTTAATTAAAAAAATGTAAGTTATTTCAATTTATAACTATTACAGAATAGTAAATACATATATGTATGTGATCTTTACTTACAAATCGATAAATAAATTTAATAAAAAAAAATAGAAAAAAATTGAAGCAATCTATTTAATCGAGCAAATAGCCAAAGGCTTAATAAAGAAGAAATAAAAAAGAACCAACTGCAACAGCAGCAGCAGCATCATCATGTTCATCATCATTATTATCAGCAGAAGCATCGAATGATATAACATCCTTCAAGTAATGGCTGTGTGAATCTCATGACATTTACCAAAGAACTCTGCTTGGTCGTGTGGCAGACGAGATTGGCAGTAAAGTGAGGCTTCATCGAAACTCGTCTTCTAGATAGATATATTTATATACTTTAAGACACATAAACCAGCCATCGATCTTGACAGCTAGTTGATCGATAAATCCCTCCAGTATTCCATAAAATATATATGTATATACATACGTATATGTATATCTGTACACTGAAGAATATTCTTCATACTGTAAATGTCCTTGAATGTTTGATTTTAAGTATCTCAAGCTCTCCATGCTCTATTGCCAACTCTTCCTTTTTATATTTCTTTATTTTTATTTTCTCATCATTCTACAGCAATTTCCATTCGATAATATAATAAATTATCCGTATATATTGCTTTAGCTAACTTTATATTACTGCAATTTTATTTATATATCAGACTGTCACACAATTTTTTAATATAAATACACATAAAATAATAAAAGAAAATTAAAAACGATTGAAGTTTATCAGACCCACTAAAGGGCACATGGTAGATTAAATTTCATTAATTCTCATATAAATAAATTATTATCGAATCACGTAATGAGATGAGACTTGAAAACGCCTTTCACCACTTTAATATTTTTATTTTTGTATTTAATCACCCAATGCAACAGAAAAATGAATTGAGAAAAAAAAATACAGATGAAATGACTGTGATTAAATAAACATAAAAAATAAAGTACAGTAAAATATAAAATGTATAATAATTTCTTTCTCAATTAGACGGTGTGATAATAGTTGAAAGAAAAATAAAATAAAAGTACATGTAAAAGAAGAAATAAAAAAAAAATACAATACATGTAGGTACGTCAACAGTATAATATAAGTACATCACCTAAATTATGTAACGATGGTGATATATCTTAGGGACGCAGTGACCCAATCGTAGTAAGAACTGAGGTCGTCGTTCGACCGAGAAGCCGGTGTTTATGTGAATAACTTTGTTCCGCATCGAAGAGCGGATTATCATCATCTTCTATATACCTTTTATTTCTATACAATGAGTCCTCAGGGTTATTCAAAAAAAAAAACCGCCTCGTGTTATATACTTCTAACGTAAACCTTTATATGTGTTTGTTAAACCTACACATTATATTTCTACCTAAACAAATATACATATACGCATACAGATGATTATTGAAGAATATTGCATCTTCGACTTCCGACCTGCAAACCTCGTACTGCATTCGCGCGAAAACGAAGTCATTGCTATTCACTTTTGTGGCCTCTGACTCTTAAACCGGAAACGGAAAGTCGTTATTATTTGTTTATTTTTTTTAAATATCCAAAAGAGAAAGAGGATTAATTATAAATGCATTTAAAAGAAAAAAAAATCACAACAAACATCATGGATGTATATTATATAAATCAATGAATTAATGAATGAATAATTATTTCATGTATTCAATTGAAAGTGAATTGATTAAAATAATTTGTTAATTGATTACTTTTGTATTTTTAATCAAGAAATGAAAGATGAGAAGAAAATAGTTAGATGTATAATAGCCTGTTTTTTTTTCTTGTCTTTTTCTTTCGTTCAATCTCGCGTGATATATTCTCTCAAGTCTGAGGTTTTATATTGCTCGCGTTGGAAAGTAAAGGTCTCAAAGCACGTCTTGACAATATATATGTATACATATATATATACATCTACTTTGGCTACGTGGATGTTACAGCTATTGCACAACATGTATATATACAGAAACACATCATCAGAGTTTATCTATACACGCTCTTGCGAAGAGAGAAGGTGCTCATGCAGCAAACAAACAAATTCAGCAACGAGTGTTGTTTCAAACGAGAAAGAAGAAAATAATAATAAAGAAAAAAAAACAGAGGATGCATATATAAAAATCTACATAGAGCTAATTAACAAAACAACTGATGAGCTGATTGTGCTATTTGTAAATTTTGTATCGACGATTTGGTCGCTTTGTTTTTTATTTTTATTTACTAACTTTCTCCTGCGACCTTCTCGTGGCCTTGCCTATATTTGTATGTATATATATATACCTATAATTGGAATCAGTTTGTTACATATAAATATATGATTTCAATGATATTATCCAGGTGAAATCATCATTGAATATTTTTTTTTTTAGTTTATATATTAATTTCATAATTCTTTCTTTCCTCTTTCAATGATCACAACCATGCATGGAGATAAGATTGCACCTACGACGTTGTATTATACATGAGTGATGAGTCAGGAAAGTTTTATGTATTTGAGATGATGACTATGTGTATTATCATGAATACAGTAATGCCTACATGAGCTTTATTATTTTATTTTATAATTATTTTCTTTTTCCTCTGTTCTTGGTAATACATTTGATATTGTCTAGCATTGAAAATGATGATGAGAGCTGCTTCTAGAAGACTGATGAAATATGTGTTATATTTTAAGTTGAATTTCTTTCTATATAATTGCCGGAAGAATCCTCCGCACATCCTGCAATACTTGAAAAGAGTTTATTATGTATATAATATATCCAATGTCTGTGTGAGTCGTTGGTTGTAATTATAATAATCGTCAATGGTTACGATGCAACCTACGCATTTCGACCGCATTGCATTATATATTTTTATACATGTTAAGTACCTATATGTATGTATATAAGTACATAAAATAATATTTTAAATTCAACTCGTGAATATAAACGCACATTCCATATGTATATATCATAAAGTGAATCACAAGTGAATATAAATATATTTATTGATGTATACACTTTGTGGATTTAATATTTTTCTTACCCTGCAACAGGAATCCATGCAGCGCGAGGTTCATGGCTACGTGCAAAATATATTCCAATTTATTTAATTCTGTAAAAATAAAAATATATAAAATATATTAATTATTATGAATTAATTTCAAAGTTATAATTTCACTTAATTAAAATTTTTTTATAATGGAAATATAATAGAAATATGTTTAATTAAAATAAATCGTTACATTATAAATAGAATGCGGCGAATTTCTGTAAATGGATTTTCACCTTACATAAAGTTTTACGCGGTAGTTTTGCTTTCCCCGGTTCCTATATTTATATACAAATACTTATATGTATAAATTGGTTGATATATAAAGTATATGTTGTTTTTAACCACGCCTAAATGCAATATAACTTCCTCCTTGACCGTGGAATATTATTCAAATGCTTCATCCTTTAGTTTATAAATCTATATTCAATTATTTTATTTTTTTTTCTATATAAAAAATTCATAAGCATATATTTGTGAATTTTTATTCATTTATTTATGTATTTTTTACATTGTTTATGTATATATTTATGGTTTTAATGTGATAGTGATCAAAAACATAGAGAAAGTAATAATCTCGTTGCGCGTGGTCAATTCTATCACTCTTATTCTTGTAACTAATTTCATCGTTTATTCAAGCGTAACACTCATGCATCATCTTAGAGTATACAAAGAAAACTAGAGAATTTATTATTTATATTATTTCTTGCACATTAACTATTGAAATATATTATATGTACAGCTCTCATCCATTTGTATCTATTCATTATTATAATAGACAGTAATATATTTTTTTGTATTTAAAAAATATATGATCCAATTTGAAATATTTTTTTTTCTCTACTTTTTATTTCTCTTCGAGGATTATAACCAAAGAACTTTCACTCGCGTTTGAATACACGACACAAAGAAATAAAATAAAGAAAAATTGTGCGGCAAACACGAGCACATGGTACGAAGGAAGAAGCTCGTGTAGGGAAAAAAAAAATAAAAGTAAATATTTTATGAAGAAAGAATTAACGAAAAAAATTTAGAGGAAAATAAATATATAAAAAAGAACAAAGGAGTGGATGATATACAACACGACATAACGGGTTATATTCGTGAGCGTCCACATATAAAATAAAATAAAAGTGCAGAGAGGACGAGTCGATATCCTTGTTGGTATTTCAAGATGGCTTCTTGTATATATGTATACCATAAACTTCGTGGTGGTACTTTTGAATGCACACGAAACACGTGTCACAAACGACAATATTTTAAATGTAGACAAACATACTCGTGCATTTATGTATATACCCACTTGTTTATAATATATGTTTATGTAAAACAATTTATGTGGGTGCCTTGTTTGCATCTTTATGTACCTATGTACTTATATACTATACTCTCATGCATATACTACTAAGGTAAAATAATCTAAAAAATAATTTTATTTTATACACGCAATTTTTATTTTACCGTAAAGAATGAAAGATAAAAATAATTCATTTTTACTTTCAGGTAATTTTTTATTCGAAAAATGGACTTGTTGACGCGCGTTCAATATACTTTATTTAATATTATTCCTAAAATGGATGTGAAATATTTATATGTATATTAGGTAGATATATATATATATATAGAATTTGAAGGCGGGTTTTTTGCTCTCCTTCGCGGACGCGCGTCTGTCATACGATTATGTAAATAATTCAAGCGCGAGAAATGGTGTATAGTTGTTTATATCTACACAGTGGCGAGAAATATACACAGAAGAGGAGGCAAATTTTGTTCCACTATTGAGTGAGAAATGTACTGTGTGACTGAAATAAATATATGTATATGTATGGATGTATGTGTGTGTATAATGATGAAGAGAATAAGGGAGATGAATATTAGCAAGAATAAAAGTGAGAAGGACTCTGACATAGTCGCCATTTGTGAAAGTTGCGTGAAGCCGGTTCACAGCATCGGCTGGGAAATTATAATTGCGGCTGAGATAAATCGAATCAGGTCCAAGCGCAATTTATATTTATTTATATTCATATATACACACATATATATCTATATAAATACACAGATATATTCAATAGAATAGGTGACGGAATTGAGAATGAAGAAAAAAAAAATATAAGTAATGAATTTATTTTTTCATTTCTTATCAAATCGGTTACACTATCTTTACAAATAATTTATTGAACAAGAGAAAAAAAATTATTACTCCCACTAAATTGATATATATACACGCAATTTATTGATGTATATATAAGGATATATATATTGTAAATAAAATAATGCCTGGGGTAATGTTATTTTTTATTGTAATAAATTTTTCATTGCGATGAACTATCATTAAATGTAATAAATTTAACAGGTATACTAAAATGGATTAAATGTAATGTGATAAATTTTTTTTTTTACTGATTTATTTATTTTTTTATTTATTCACCCGATTTATTTAGTATTTATAGATGTATATATATCCATTAATAATACATATACATTTATATTTCTGCATTCGCAATGTAATATTTTTTTTTCTTTCTTTTTGCACACGCATTTTGTCTTGATAGACACTTAAAATGAAAAGTATCAGCCATATACTTTTGTTGATCAATTGACAAGCGTGAATGCTCAGTGATATTACTATTATTATTATTCATATATATATATATATGTATATATTAAATACATATAAATAGTACATACCGATGTTGAAAGATAAATGAATTAAAAGCAAAAAAAAAAAATAAAATAGAAACGTTGAAATATCTTTTGTAAGCTTTTAGCAGATCAATATGTCTATGTGGAATTCTTCATGTTGAAATAATTATATATGTTTAAATTGACATGTATTATATATATCCTCATGTGTGTATGTGTGTATATATATTTTTACAGTGATATTACGAGTACAATGAACATCAGTAGCGAAGCATTGTCGCAGTACCGTTATGGAACGTGCATATGTTTATAAAAATAAATGCGCGTTAAAATGTGATGGAAAAAAAAATATTAGAATTAAAATTTTTATGACCTTGTAAATTTATTTATATTAATTTATAAATATTGTGTCGTTTGTGGATTGTTTTCTTTGTGGTTTTAGTGTATTATATTGAGAGAAAAAAACACGGATTTTATTTTGTGGATTTATTAATTTTATGTTTATAAATTTCTTGACGCGCAAAACTATCAAATAAGACAAACGATTCCGCGCGCACTTTCCCTCGTAGGCTCGAGTAAATATACATCAGGTGATGTTGAATATGTATAAGTGTGTGTTTATATACATCACATAAGTCAAAGACCATGCGTGATCTTATGCCGGCTGTTGAATGTAATAGATAACTGATCTTTTGATGGAGGGATTAAATTAAGATGAATAAGAGAAGAAAAAAAAAGAAGCAGGTAATGTAAAAAAAAATTAACGAAACTTTCTTTTATTACTGGGAGATAAAAGCAAAGCGGACGCTCTTTGATTTATTTATAATGATGAGAAATAATATTGTACGACATGAGATACGTATGGACAATATATTATTATTTATAATTATTGGATTATAGATGTAAGAAATATTTAGTGATGAAAATTAACCAACTTGAATGTCTTTGAGGCTTTATGTTTAAAGACGTATGTGAAGATATCTATTGAAATTATTTACAAACCTGTTTTCAAATTGAATTCAGATAATTTTGACCTCTCACTGTGTCTTCTTATTTTTTTTTATTTATTGTTTTAGCTTGTGGTCGATTTAATAATCCAATGTAATGTCTTTTGTTATATTTTTCTATTTATTAAATTTAATTTATTCACGATTAATTCATTTTATTTTACAATACAATTTTACACTTATAAAAATTAATTCATCGAGTTTTTTCTTTTAGGTTCATCGCATATTTTTTATTACATAATTATTGATATTAATATCTTTTGATCCATCGAAATTTTATGTGTTATAAAATTATAAAATTCTGTGGAATTCGATGTATAAAATGAAATAATATTCAGATGAATTAAGGAGAAGGGAAAGAAGTTGTTTATTTATTTTTTTAAATACTGGTTAATCAATGTAAGCTATACATACATTTATATACTTGAATTGATTCGTGCTCTTGGTGAAATTCATTAGAGCACAAAGTCTATAATCATTCAGAGTTGATATTCACAATTTATTATTATTTATAATATTTTATATTTTTGCCAGATCTTTTTTTTTTCCTTTACTTAATCACAGATTCTTTATTTTTATTTAAACTCTCGTAACTTTCTTTCATCGAAAGTCGATGAAGCAAACGCGATCACTGTGGGCGTGTTTCTCGACCAAGCAACAAACAGCTGTTGGCCTATAACGGCCTTCACTTCCTTGTATTAATCAGTTAGAATTTTATTTAATAAAAATATCAATTAAATATTATTCTTTAATCAAATTGAATTAAATATTAATTTAAATATATATTTTTGCCGTGTATTTAAATCAACTGATCCTTCGATAATTTTTATTTGTCACGCACGTTCGCTTTAACATCACTCTTTTTTTTATTGTAAACATTTTTACTGTTTGAAAAAAAAAAAAAATATCTGTTGGCTTTCCTCTTTAATTAATCCAATGTGTAGAATAATTTTGGCAACACATTATTGTTTGAAAAAATTTTAATAAATTTGTTAGACAGTTAACTAAAGCGTTGACATTGTATTAATTTATGTAAAGAAGAAATTATTGAAACCTCTTAATTTTTTATCACTTTAAAAAAATTCACAAAGTGTTTAAAAATAATTTAGAATAGCAGAAATAATTAAGTAGATACAGTATTTATATTGATGTATTTAATTTAAGTAAAAGAGGTACTTTTAAACAGACACAAATCAGACACGCGCGCTCGCTGTAAGAACGCAATCGGTAGACTAAGTTACCGTGCAAACGGTGTTTGACTACAACGTCCACGCGTTTTCTTATCCCTACTGTGTGCGGTGTATTTGAAAGAAAAGAAAAAAAAAAGAATCTCTCGCGCACGTTGTTGAAGTCTGTAAGTAGTAAGTTGATTTAACATAAGTAGATACAGAATATGTCTTTGCCGGTACATGGCGCCTTCGTTATTACCACTACTATAACTACTATAAAAATATAAATCATTCTCAATTTAAATAATTAATCTATCCTTTTTATTCAAAAGTAAAAGAATAAAAAAACGTAATTTTTTTCCCCACCATTTACATAATTAATAACGTACAAAAATAAACTTAAAAGTTTGTTTAATATTATTTATGACGTAATATTAATTTAAAATGAAAAAAATGAAAGTATTGAATAAAATTATCTTTAATATATAGTTGAAGAATGATAAAAAAATTTTGCGAATTTGTCCTGAGAAATTGGAGAAGGCGACAAGGAATATATTTATATTTATATTTATATTATAAATAAGAGAGAACGACTGAAGGGAACGAAGGAAAAGTAATCCGGCTGGCCTTCATGATAACTGCACACACTTGCACATATTGCTATTGAAATTCTGCATACAGACACCCTAAAGTTGAATAATAAATTTATGGAACTAAAGAAGAAAAAAAAATAAAATTATAATAAATTCCAATATTATTCGAAAGTGTCGTGGAATAATTATCTAATAATTTTCATCCCACACAAGTCTGCATCAGAATTTCTAAAATAAAATATTTAAACTGTCATAAATTTTATCCATTGGATAACAATATATATATGGATAACATATGTGTATGATAAATTAAATTTAATTTATAGACTTATACATATAATGTAATATATATTTACAAGATAAAACATACTCGTTTGTTCATTGAACAGTGCAATTTTTTTATACATATACTTACCCGGCGGGTTTGTTTGAATTAAAAAAAATTGTACACTGATAACTGGAGCAAACGACGTTGCGTAATGTGGTGGGTGGCCGCCTTTCTCCAACTGACAATCTTGAAGTACACATACGTGTACATATATTTTATGTACTTATATACATCCCGGTTAAGTCAAAGTTCCGTTAAAAAACTTTAATATTTTTATTTTTCCTTATTGTTTTTTTTTTTTGCATTAACGATTGTGCAATATATTATTTGTTCTCCCACACAGTTGATGAATTTTTTTGATAAGTGCAGAAAGGTTCTGGATCTTAGCTAAAAAAAAAAAAAAAATTTATTATAATAAATAAACATTATAAGAATTGGAAAAAAAAATAATATATACTCACATCGATGGTGGACATAAGCTGTCATCGAGTAAATGCATTTATACACCACGCCCATGCCTGGAGGTTCTCTCCTTGAACTCGGGTAGCCCTGATGATATAAATCGGTAAGCGGGGGCGTATAGAAAAAATGTATTTATGTATGGGTTTATATGTAACATTTACCAACAGCAACAAGACAATAATTACAACTGACAGCGTGTGTCAATTTAATTCTGCAATATTTTCTTTTGATTATTGCAACAGATTTAATGATAATTAAATGATAAAATATCTATTAAATTTTTATTCAGTAATTTAAATATAATTTTGGAAATGGCAGTTTTTTTATTTTTACGATTTTATGTTTATATTCAGTAGTTATTGTTTTGTATTAGTGTACGTGTGGACATTTATATTTTAATTACATCATAAATCAATTGTTTTGTTCGCAACTAGTTAGAAAAAAAAAAAACTTTTTGTTGTATGCGTTAAAATTGCATATGCACATCAGTTAAGAAATTGGTAATAAATGAGAAAGAGGAAAATATGATAATGAAATATACGCATAAAAAAAATATTCATATGTGCGAGCAGTAATAATTTTTCATAGAACAATTTCGAATGATAATTTAACTCGTAAAATAACACGTAATAATTTTAAGAAAAAAATACCAAGAAAAGTGATCATGAGCTGTTACATATCTCCCATTATTTCATCGTTATAAAATATTACGATATTTTCTCAGAGGCTATCGCGCACATACCAATGAATATTTATACAGTAAATATTTCCTTTTTGTAATATATATTGTTTTTATATCTACTTGTATAGTCTTATGGATTATGGATGGAATTTCCATTTCTTATTTGTGAGAATTTTAACTCCATATATATAAAATTCTCCTTTCTCTTCATTGGTTGTGCGTTGTCATCGCATTTATACTCGAAATACTGTAATCATAGAGGGTTTCAATATGTATATGCACGTAAAATATACAGTGTAAGAATTTGCGCACTTATAAAAGAAAAAATAAATAAATAAATAAATGACAAGGACTTTTGCGTGAGTCGGATCGAGAAATATAAACTCCTTCGCTCTTGTATTGTCCTGGATAAATGCTCTAATTTCGATAAAAGGCTATTGTGAAATAAAATAATGATTGCATTATACTTTATGAGTGTAATCAGGATCTATACGTATACGACCTCGAGAGTATGATTGTTTCAGTGCATATTTGCGTTTTTTTTTAGTTCATATATATTTCATATATTATTTATATTTTATATACAGATTATATACATATAAAAAATCTATTATAGTATTAATAATAAATGAAAAAATTTACCTTAATCTTTATAAAAATTTAATTCGTTGTTAAAAGAAATATATAGATATAATTACATAATTTATTTTATTGCTCTTTTTCTCTGTAAGTTGTCTCGGAGTTTGGATTTTTTATATCGATTATAACCTATGAAATATTTATAGAAATAAATTAGATATAAATGTATTGTCGATAAATTCGATGAAATAATGATGAGATTATTGCGCACTAACCTTTTCTGATGATTTTAAATCAGAAATAAACTTGATTGCATCGTTTATTCTGTAAAGACCCGCAATGAGAGAATATGACGGTTTTATAAGACCCTCTTCATGGTATTGCAAAACATCATTACCCGCTTCCCTGTATGACATGCAAATAAATATATAATAATGTGCACAGTGAGGTGTTGGTGAAAAAATTAAATGAAAATAATAATCATGATTATTACTATTATTAGTTAGGTGTTTATAGTTAAATGAAACGTTGCGCAAATTTAGTTCGCGGTTTGTTTGATCGTTAATTACCGATAGGATTCAGGATGTTTTCTTCGATATTCTTCTAAGTTAATACCAGTAATGGTGAATGGAGATTGACTTGATTTATCCTCGACATTATCGGATTTGGTCATTGCCGATCCAGCCACAATTAAACGTCCTTGATAAAATAGTTGTGATTATTAATACATTTTATAACAGGATATTTGATTGAAACACTTTCATTTATTTATTTTTTATCACCTTTTCTGGATAAATGTTCAACTAACACGGCAAAATTGTCTTCCCGTAATAAATTATTACGATATTCTTCCGTATAGATACTTGTGAAACTGTAAAAAAATTATATAATAATAATCTTTAGGAAAAATATTTGAAAATATTTGTATAATTTAAATTTTCAACTTACGAATCCAACATTTTTTTAAATTTTTCACCTTCAACACCATCAAATACATCTTTAATGTCACGCTCGGCAGCAAATTCTTCAATTTTTTTCACCAATTTTTTGTCTTTATATCTCAAAGAAGCGAATGCACCTTTATCACGAATCAATGCTGTTCTATCTTCGGATAAAGTTACACCAATAACCTTAAAAAAATAAATAATAAATAGATAATAAAGTCAGAGATGAAAGTGAATTAGTATTTCGCTATTTACCTGTGCTTTGAATACATTAGCAGCAATATCAACAGCAGCCAAACCGATTCCTCCTAATCCAACATTAATTAATACCAATTCATTTTCCTCTAATTCTGCTTTTTTTTCCAGACCAATCAAAGCTGTTAAATAATCATTGAGTAAACAAACCGTATCCAACGTTTTAATTGCAGATGGAATCTTCCAAACATCCTAAATAAAACCATCAATTTATTTACATTAATTAATCTATGTATTTAAATTCTAGATATACATATTTCCTCATTTTTTACACTCATTTCTGCTTTGCATTGTTGAGCCAATCCACCATAATTACTTTTATTCAAAGCAACTACTTTATCTCCAACTTTGAATCCTTTTTTAGCTGCATCGTCGCCAACTTTTGACAATTTTCCAGCAAATTCAAAGCCCAATATTTTAGGCAGAATTAATTGACGTGATTGGGATTCTCTCATTAACAAAACGTCAGATCCATTCAATGCACAATAATGAACATCAATCAATACCTAAAACAAATTAATCAACTTTAATTAATGACAATGTAATATTGAAAATTATATCTTGTATAATAAACAATATATAATATCATACTTCATTTGAATCCAAGGAATTTGGTGGTTCAATATTTTCAATAACAAGAGGATCATCAGCGTTTTTTAATACTGCTGCTTGAATCATTCCCTGTACATGAACCGGTATAACTAATTTTGCTTCATCAGATGATGTTGATGCTTTTGCTGCTGCTCCAATAAATCTAGGAATATTCACCGAAAAAATTGATTTCCTGCGTACAATTGTGCAACTATTCATTAAAATTCGCCTTCCAAATCCTGACGACATCTTAATAAATAATTTTTGTTCGCTTTTTTATCTTATTTAAGTATTGGATGTATTGAAATAAAATTCATTCAACATGTATTATTCATATAAATTCAAGAATAATACAATCTTTAAATTGCATCGGACTGTACTGCTTGACGATGAAAAAAAAAATATCAACACATGCATTAATGCACTTGAAACAGTGGAATGTGGAACGACATAACCTCAACGACATCTCTGTATTCTGTATGATCGGAATTTGTAATAATATATGAGGAAAACAGGGGATTGGAGTACACACAAAACTCAAGTAGTAGACAACACGACGAACTTGGAATTCTTATAACAATAACATAACCTAACTTTCAAATTTTTATTGTCTTTCCATGCGACCAAGAAAATTTTTATTACCATGTATCACCGAAGGAGATTTAACAAACAACGATGGAAAAGTTGTGGTGATTTCAATAATTGGAAAATCAAATTTTCATGCAAAAGGTTGCAAAACTGAAATGATTGGTACTGATCTTTTAGTAGATCTCACTGATCACCCTATGGTCAACAATAACACATTTGTAAGAAAGAAATATTTGTTATTTATTTATATAAACAAATATAAATTATTTATTTTGTATAATAAAATTTATTTATTATTTTTACAGTGTACTATTGAAGGATGTTATAATGCAAAGGAACGAGTTATTTATTTACATTTAAGAGGATTTATGGATAGTCAGACTTTAGTTACTCAATATGATAATTTTATGGAGAAATTAAAGTGCAAAGATTTCCTCAGTGCCTGGGCGTATATGCGTGAAAAATATGCAAAAGCATTATTAGTACTTTTTCATATTTCACACATGATTATTGTTAGTCATCCAACTCACACATTTGATGTTAGTTATGTACGTTTATTCAAAGCACTTGACCAAATTAGGTAAGCATTATTAGAATATTAATGTATGGATATTTGTATGATGAAATATTTATTTATAAATTGATTAAATATTTTAGGCAAAAAACATCTGGAGCACTGTCCAGTATTCTTGGATCAATATCAGGATTACCGAAATGTTGGATAACAAATAGTCGACCATGTTCACCACGAGTATTATTTTATTTCGAAACTTGTCCAGAAACGTTAAGAGATAATGGTGAAAATTCCTCGAGTATTAAAATGTTAGAGCACTCATTGGAGGATCAAATATATCATGTTTTAAAAGAAAATCATATTGTACACAATATAAGGTAAGAATAATGCTATGATTTTGATAAATGTGAAAAAATAAATTGTCTAATGTTATTTATGATTTAACATTTCAGTTCATATTGCTTATTTGCAATTCCGGCAAATCAAGAATTTGTTTATATTCACACAGGCACTACAGAATCAAGGGATATATACGGGTATATGTTAAATAAATTAATTGAAAGTTGTAAAGTGAGTTCCAATGGCGCGGCATCACGAAGTCTCGTTAATCCAGAGAAAAATTTTAATACAATGGCATTAAAAAAAAAGACACGATCATTTTTATCATTTTTACAACCACATATTGATTTAGCATTCTCCAAAGGTTTTGATGATAACAGTAAAGTTGGACGGCATCCAATTGCATCTCATTTTGAGGTTAGATTTAATGATTTATCAAGAAATAAAATGTTTCAACTGAGAAATAAATAAAAATTCAGTTAATTATAAATAGATACCGTCAGTATCAACATTTTTCGAAGTTGCTAATGCAGTCTATGACTTTTTTATTCATGGCACGGATAAAAATTTATCAGCACTCCATGGCTTATTAAATACAGATGTGAAATTTAGCAAAAGTAGATGTAATGAAGTACTACCACGAGCACTATTAACGTATCGAGAAAATTTACCTCAACATTATGGAAGGTATTTAATCTTATTTATTATCGTAAAAGACCATACATCAACATTGATATAATTATTATTCATACTTTTAGAGCTTATCATGAAAGTAAACTTGCTCATGCAATGGCTGTATTTGAAATGCATGCACGTGGACCATTATTCGATGAATTTAGTGAAAAACTACAGCTAGAGTGTGATAAACATTGGCGAGCTGGCAGACAAATGTGTGAAGTATTATCGCTAACTGGTAATCCATGCACAAATCCTTTGCATAAAGGCGGTGGTGAAGGTTCAGGTGGTGGAACTAGCGAAACGCGTGATGACGAAAGTGAATTACCAATGATGGAGCATTGTAGTGGTGTAAGATATGTTTGTGCCTGCAATTGTGGCCGTTGTCAAGGTCCTAGAGAAGATCCATTTAATTTACGACATGCAAATCATGATTGGTTTCAATTAATGGCAAAACAATGTGGTTGTTCGCAATTAGAGAGTATTGAATTTCCAGTTTTTCAACCGAGCACTCACAATTTCAAGTAATAATAAAAAACAATTATTTTTATCATAAAATTGAACGGCAGATTAATTAAATTAATTTCCATTTCAGAGCAGCACAATTATTTCCAGGTACTAATCGAAAGGATTCATGCTCACGTGTTGATTTTTCAAATGTACAAGGTCAAACACAAGCTTGCAGTCCAACTGATAGTCCATTACATGGTAAAAAAAATTAATTATATTTAATTGAAAGAACTGAATTTGGTTTAATTTAATAAAGATAATTTCGGTAGATAATATCGAAGGTTATGGCAGTGGTGGGCAATCTCAAACCGGAAGTGATCCAGCTGAAGCTGAAGCACAAAGACTAGCAAATAAAACAACTCTCACGCCAAATGACGCTCAGAAAGTTGTCATTCAAGTATCAGATACAGATATAGAAAATGCAAAAGGTAAAATAACAAATATATAAATATTTTTGTTGAAATAACTGTATTTTCTTTATATTTAGAAAAAGCATTATTGAGACAACCATCAACAACGGAATATCTACCAGGAATGCTTCATACTGAATCACCGGCTGGACTTTTACCTCAATTCGCGAGTTGGTCACTCGTTTGTTTGGGTCCAAGCAGTTTATATTCACACAATTTAGGTCTTCAACACCAAACTGGTGTTCTACCAACCTCAGCATTTTTATTACCTTGGGATGTTACTGTACGATTGGAGCATCAAAAAGATCGTGGATCATTTTGGCCAATGGTTGGTGATCATCAAGCGCACAGTTATAATGCACGTGGAAAGAGTTTTCAAAATTCAAATGCATTAAAATGTCGAAAATCAAAAGGTGGCAAAGAATTTGTAGTAAAAATATTTGTTGGAGTTGAATATGAATGTCCACGTGGTCATCGCTTTATGGCTGCTGCTCCTGATAAAGTTTTAAAAGCCACAGGCAATGGAATTGTCAAAGATAGCGGAAATAAAGTAACTTCAAGCACAGCAGATATGCCATTATACTTTCAGTGTCCTTGCAGGTGAATTTTTAATTAAGAATCGCAATGGAAAAATATTCTGAATACGTAGTACATCATTTCTTTCTTTGTTTCTTTTTTCTTTACATTCAGACAACCAAAGCCACTTATAGCGCAATTAATGAGGATTCATGTGGTAACTCCAAAAGCACCAGTTCATGTTACACTCAATCCAAGAGTCCAACCTGGTCCACCACCATGTCCAATATTTGTTACTGGATGTGAGGAGCCAATTAAATTATCACAAAGTGCATATTGGGTCCTACGATTACCGTATCCTTTTTTTTATATTATTCATTTTCATAATCTTTTGACTACGCATTTATTTATTTATTCACCTATGGATCTCCTTAATATTTATTATATATTTACATAGCTATGTTTATATGAGTGAAAAGGGACCGTATTTAGCACCAAAAGAACCCGTGCCAATTTCACATGGACGATTGTTGGCAGGAATGTATGGTATTAGTGAAGTAGTCCCTGAAAAAAAATAAATCAATGTTGTACAAAATTTTTGAAAAAAAAATTCTTTTTTAATCAATAAATATGCAAATTATTTAAATATAATGTGTAAGTATTATTAAATGTATTTTATTTTAGCATTCAAAAATTTAATTACACATAATCTAGTGGCGCCTTCTTCAATCCCGCTAAAATTATTCAATGGAACATTCGATTGGTCATACGAAAAAAACCTAACCTCACATTCTGATCATTCATACTCGTGCCAGTAGCCGTTAAGACCTTCAAATCTAAAATTCGATCCACATGTATATATTATGCGTCTATCAACAGATTCAAAATTATCGAATGTCATCTTGGGTGTTGCAAATTTCATCGTACAATATCAAAAATTAATTATATGAATCATTAAATAAACTACAAGAAGTTTAATAATATTGGAATACTTGAAGAAATCAAACTGGTTGTAAATACCGTGAATTACTGTAAGTATACCTTATATCAAAAAAAAAAAATATTGGTTAGATCAACATTGAATAAATCATTAATTTACATATCTATTTTTAATACTTTAAAATTGTGAAATAATACACCAAATAATTATTTCCTCTGAGTCATGACAAATGATATATATATATATTTCACAAATTTAGAAGAGCACAATTATGTTATGTAAACATTTTTTTTTGTTTATTATTAATTACTTTGTTTATATTAATTTGCATACATGTGTATATATATCTATACATACATTGTTTCAGGAACGTTTGGAATGACATAATAATCTATAAACATATATAAATAAAAATAAAACATGAAAGGGTCAATAGTAATTATATCTATACTCCTAACATGTGTACAAAGTACATCACTGATGAATTGGTTATGGAGTGAACCAAAAGAAGAGGCAAATGTATTAGTGGCTGATGGAATACCATTGATATCGATTCCGTATGAAGCAATGACAGATGATGAAAAATTCCTGCAAGAAGCTGCTAAAATTACTGATATACAAATTTCATCGCCACTTGAAACATGCCAGCACAAAGTTGTAATGAAAATTCGCACATCATGTAGTGCAATGACTGAAGAGGAATTGGCTAAACTCAGTGTTAATTTATTGAATTGTCAATCGGCTGTAGAAGGCAGGAAAATATTTCCATGCACTGAATCTATGGTAAGAGAATGGAGTACACTGGTCCAACCGCATTGGAGTATATGTATGATAAATACCTCATGCAGAGTTGAAAAGAAGAGAAGGGGGTTTTTTTTTGTTAGTTTAGAGTGGGGTAATTCTGTGCATGTTCAAACTTGCATGATTTCCCCTTCTTCTTTTAGTTATTTTATTATAGACTCCCTCAAAGAAGAACTTTGCTTTTTCGCGTCTTTATAACATATAATCATTTATGGTTTAATTGACAAAACGTTTATTTAGTTGATAAAATAAAAAAAGAAATTATATGTAAAAATGAATGGTTTAATGTGATGTTGAATTTTTTTTTATTGTCATTTTTATATTAATTTTATTGTATTTTGATGAATTTTATTGTGATTTTAGTCTTTGAAACAATGTACAACCAATATGGATGCAGATATGTGGAATGCTTATCATTTAATGAGCAATCGTGCAAGAGCTGTTTGTTATTCAGCGCGTAGTACACAATTTCGTGCATTAACTGAATTAACTGTTAATAAACTTATGCAAAGTGCACGAATGCAAATCGACACATTAAGTTCACTAAAGGTAAAATATATTATATATCTATTTATAAATATCTTATATATTTGGTACGATTTTTTTTTTCGCTATTCATGTGAGAAAAAGAAAAAAATTTTTAAATTTAATTGCAGGAAAGTCATGAACGCTTAGAAGATCAAACATTAAAAGCTTTATCATCACTGTCTAGTGGAAATAAAGTTTTATTAGAACAACAACAATATCTCAAAGACGCTCAAGCATCAGCGCATAATTTAGTGGCAAACAATCTTAGAGAATTGAATAACGAAAAAGCACTCATTCGCTCTGGTCACGAACAATTATCAATAATGACCGAAGATATAAAAAAACGCTTAGGTAAATTCATTGATATATTTTTTTCTTTTATATAAAAATATAATTTCAATTATTTTTTTATGTTTATAGAAAAAGCAAGTGAATTATTGATGTCACAAACGTTTGAAAGTCAAAACAATCATCGAGAATTATTGGACGATTTATTAAATATTCAGAAGCAAGCACAATCAATCTGGGATAAAATAGAGACGAGCACAAATCGTATTGTAGCACAAAATGCTGAGGCAGCGGCACAATACGAGCAAACTTTGAAGAAATTAGAAAAAATTAATGGTACTATTCACTTTATATGGAATGTAACTGAAACAATGCGCGCAGAAGTTGATGAAAAATTAGGATGGATTACAGAATATATAGGAAATACAGGTAATTTATTATTGTAATTTATTCATTTTACATTTTTTAAACACTAAATAAATCTAGATATATCATAAAAAATATTATATTTTATTATAGGTGAACATCTACAAAAAATCTATCGTATATCTCTGCACATTGTTTATTTACTGGGTGCAATGATAATCGCTGCATTTTTGAATGCACCATTTTTGACAAGAGCAACAATTATGGGAATGATTCCATTGAATCTTGTTACATATCTGAAACATGGAATGAATGCGTGTTTAGATTTTACTTCCCTTACATTCCTAATATTTTTAATTACTGGAAGTTAGTATTTTCTTTTTGTTTATCAATTTTATGAATATTTCTATGCATTTGTATATATATTTATATGTTTCGTTTATTAATGATATTTCAGTGCATTTCATTATGATTGGCATCCAATATATATTCGGGGCAATTCCGAAAAAAAATAAATTAATTGACGATACAGAAGACAATAATCATCTCAATGATCAGACAACAATCAATGGTCATTATTCGCCTCATTCTTCAACGCCTCATTATCCAAAGCGAATAAAAACCCCTTGGACAATTCAGTTTATGAATACAGCCAATGACTTATACAAATTTATTCATAGAAAATTAATTAACTGCAAAGGTAAGATGATAAATAATATGATATGTACTTAAGCATTTCGAATTGTTTAATAAGTTATTTTATTATTTTTATACTGTTCGTTACAGATAGAATTATGAGTATAACACAATCAATTGTGCTATGGTATCAAGATGATGCTATTCAAACAGAAGAGTTATCATGCTCTTATTTGCCGTCAAAAAAAAATCGTGAAGCAATCGTTGATGATTTGCAAAAAGATTACTCTATGTTATCAGATGATTGCAGTGATTTTGACGATTCCGAAAATACTAATGGACGAACTGTGGAATTGAATGAATCAGAAGACACACATGACAATGGTGTTTTGCGACATCGTTGGGATGGTCCACAAGGACCAAATAGTACTTACACACATTATTCAATACCGTCAAGAAGGTAAATCATATTTATATTAATAACTTAATGACATTATATTGTAAGTCATGTAATCATATGAAAGAATTTTTTTATTCACTTTTTAAATTATGGTTGAAGTGTTTCGCCTAATCTCATGACAGAAGTGAGAACGTTATGTGCAGCATTGACGAAAACTGGTTCTAAATGTCGTTCACGTGCTCAACAAGGCCGATATTTTTGTGGCCGCCATAGTCAAGGTTCATCAATTTTAGGAGATTAAGACAATTTTTTTGCCGAAAAGTTCAAACACTATTGATTACATAATGATCAAATTAAAATATATATAGTTTGTAAATTAGACATTAATTATATCAACATAAAAATGAATCTCTAATTTTATTTATGTACCATATCTAGATAAGAAAAAAGAAGAAGCTAATTGCTCAGAATTATTTCTTCCTATTTGTAGCTCTTTTGTGATCAAAAAATGAACATTTATTTTTAATAATATTTATAATCAACATTAGTAATTAATTATCATCTACTAATAATAATTACTTAAAACAATAAATAATTATTTGTTTAAAAATTAGTGAGAGATATTTGTTTGTTTTGTGAGTTAAATACTCTATTAAATTTTGCAATCCTTTGCTGAGGGTTCCTCATCTTTCGTTACGTTCTCTGTAACGACGTATACTTATGTAAATCTGTACATTGAATTCTGGTAAATGTACACAAAGTAAAATGAACATTAGAAGAAAAAAAAGGAATAGAGTTAGAAGTAGCTGTCAAGAAGCCTGTCAGCCGGTGAGTATGAGATGGCAAAACTTACAAATAAAATAAAAATTAAAAAAATAAAAGCGAATGATCTTTTCGTGATGGTAATGCACACTGGAAAGAAGAAAGGGTTGCACTCGTCTCTTCAGTTATATGAGAAAACTCCAACATCATAGCGAATATATATAAATATATAATAAAGAATGGTATGTAGTGGTTTGTCGTTCCATCACACGTCGTCACGCTACTTCTTCAGTTTTCTTTCTTTAATTCTTTCTTTCTTCTTTTACTTTTCCCCGCCATATTACTATATAGATTCAACTGCATCTGTTCTATTTTTATTCTCAAAGTTTAATATAAATACAACAAAGAAATTAATAAAATTATATACTATAAGATATTTTTAATTAACTTTAAATATTATTTTCAATTTTTTTTCTCATTATTTTCATTTAATTTTGTCATTTCTGATCGCAGTGTCTGTTGAATTTTATGAATTGTCGATAGCTAACGTACTTGACACCCGGTGTCTTTGTCGGCATAACTTCAAGAACGATTTATATGTATATACAAGCACACATATACAGAGGACCATGTTAATGTGAGATAGCTTATAGCCTGCAATATCTTTCGGTAACAACTTAAGGAGGAGCATGCAGACAGAGAGAACGCGGAGGAATACGAAAAATGATAAAGAAAAAAAATTAAATATAAATGGAAGACATGGGCCAGGGTAGCAGACAAGTTGCAGAGAGGAGTGAAATCAATTCTGCGAATGTGGGTCAGTTGAGTAGGTAACAGGCAATGAATGAAACCAGTGTTTTTCTCTTTAACTATATGTTCTCAAAAAGTTACATCGTTGAGCTTTAATATCCATCTATATGTATGTATATGAATAAATATTTTTTTTATTTTTCAATCGTTAGGAATATTTAATGATAGAATTGATTTTGTCCAACTGTTTGATACACAGCAAAAAAAAAAGGCGAAATACATTTAATTTTTTTATTCGTTTCTTTTTTTTTCTTGTTCTTTTATAACGTGAGATTATAAATGGTCGTAAAAAATTTGCATGAATATCGTCAACGAAAGTGCAAAGAAGTCAAAGATGTATGTATGGGAGTAGAAAAGAAACGACCCAAGACGGTCATGTGAACCGGATTTTACCTCATAAGCCAGCAAAAGAAGAAGAAGAAGAAATAGCAGCTGCACAAAACCAACGTCGTATATTATTTTGTTGCAAGGCCAAAACACGGTGATCCAACACACACTTGAGCTTATACACCAGAACACAAGTGAAATCATAATAATCGTTCACTCTTCAGATACATATATATATGTTTATGTATATGTATATAATGTGAAAATGTCGACACTCGGAGCACTGTCATCACAATTTCCCCAAACAATATTTTTTTAGATATATGTTACATACATCAGCACATGTATTAATTGGAGTTTTTCTTATTTCATTTTTTTGTCGGATTTTTTTCAAATTTAATTTTAATATATATATGATACACATAATATATATAAGCAAAAACATTTCCCTAAAAAATATTCTACGAACAAGGGACACGTACCGGAAAGGAAACGTCATTGACGATTTCACGCTTAGTACCGACCACCAAAAGATACTTTTTGCCTTTTTGGACTCGTGTCTCAAGAGAATCGTCATTTTTCTTCTTTAAAAAAATAACTAAAACATATAAATATGATAAAAAAAATTTTGAATGCTCATTCTTAAAAATGCAAACATATAAACAAATAGATATTTAATCATTCAAAAATAAAACTTACGATAAACAAATAATACATATATTTATTTTACATGATTCCAACAAATGAATCTGATACATACTAATTTGAAAATTGCCTCTAATTAAGATATTGCTTATAATTCAAATCCGAATCAATTGCAGAAAGCTTTCTGCCCGGAAGTTGAATGCAACGATTCGTACTTCCTTTGATGAGCAATTAAAAATTTTGTGTCTCGTCTGTCGCCAGCCAATTTCCGTTCGTGGGCGTTGCACCAATACACATATATATCTACGCATCGTTCCACCATTTTTTTTTCTTATTTTTCTTTTTCCAAGGATCATGATATTCTTGGACCCTCTCTGCGACTTTATGGCGTGCATGAGGACATAATCTCTGTAACATCGTTATAATGTTCACGCTTTCTCTCTATATACATTATATGAAGATGCATACATATATATATGAATAGATGAAGATGGACTAAAACTTAAAATTTTGAAACAGGCAGAGAACTTGCATACAACAACGCCTACTCAACATCAATCATGAGACAGCTGTCCAATGTATATAGAAATGGTGTACATTCACTCTTCCCATTGGCAATATAAAATACTGAAAAAAAAAAGTGTATACAAATATATATCTAAAGTCGAAAGAGATAAAGAAGAGAGTAAAAAGAAGGTGGAGTCCATAATTCCATTAACATGTCTAAATGTATATACGTAAATATATATGTACATAAATTAAACTAGAATTTTTCAAAAGCATTCTAACCTCCAAATCCATCTATTTCAACAGGGTACTAATATGAAAATGGCTACGACATCTTTTTGGTAATTAAAAATAATATTTCTATATAAATACAATTTAAAAACCTTTTTCATTTGTACATTTAGGTTATGTATATGCAGATAAATTTGTGTATTTTATTTTTATTCAGAGTGCACGTCCATCAATGATGATAGGTTTTATATGTACATAACAAACAACAGCTCATAATTCATTCAATTTATATTACATATATATAGTCAATAAAAAATTATAGCCACTCACTTGATGATGGGTGTATATATGTGTATATGTACATACCTACATTATAGATATGTGTATATATGTACTAGTGAGTGTTTTGTGGGATAAAAAAATCTATTTCTGAGCGGCGTGCTTCACCGTCGCGCCATGCGTAAGGAGAGATTTATGAAGAACGGAAGAGAACAAGAGGTACCTATATATTATTATTTTCTCTTTTTTCGCCTCGTTTTCGCGCATAGCAATATTTACTCCTCTTTTTTCTCCTCCTAACTCTATCCATTGCCACCATGACCCCGTTAACCTTCAATCATTCGTAAAACATTTTTAGTTTTCTGCTAGATATTGCTTTAAAATTCATTATGAAATACAAAATAATTCTTTGTTACATAATTCAAATGATTTTTCACGGATTATTATATTGATTAATATCATTTGTGTGTATGTGTGTGGATTGTTTGAATTATAAAACAAAGTCTTTGTCATCTACTATGGCTTATAATTCATTTTTATTTTTATTTTCTGACAGATGAAAGTTTTAAAACACAGGGAGATGATGAAACATTGGAGACTTCCACATTTAAAAACTACCCGAAAGCTCATTAATAACGACAAGTGACTAGTGTACATGTCACTGGTAAATCTATCAATCAAATTGATATAGCTGCTTATGAATAATCTGTATACCTAGAATATTTTATATGATCTTTCGAAAAACAAGTTCAAGAAGGAAAAAATGAATTGAAGCTGGAAATAAAAGAAGGGAAGAATTATCATATAAAGAATATATATTAAGAGTCAATAAATTAAGAAAATTTTATTGTAAATGTTATGAACAGAGTGTGAAATTTAAGTCTGATGTGAAAGTATAGAGCAGATGATGTATATGATATTTGTCACGGTTAGTATATACTCTTTAAAAATTGCTCTGTGGTGTATCTTGAATGATGAATCAAGAAAGTCGCAAGTAAGACTCATGCCGGAAACACGCTATGCTGCGAGATGCATATGAGTCGTGTTGGCATCCGATGAGAAAGAAGCGCCAGAGCTTAACCCGACTTGAATTTTATCCAATCTTTATTTATTATTGTTTTTTTTTATTTTTAGGTTAGGAAATTCGAAAGAACGTACCTCTGGAAAAAAGTCTTTATACTTATAATTATGGTTATGATACCGATAAATTTATAAATATATTAATATTTCATATTTAATTATTTATATCCATTTATGAAATGTATGTTCAAATACATAATAGAGACCAGTTTGCAATGGGCGGAGCGTAAATTGTACACACCTGCGCCTGCTCCTACCTGAATTATAAATCAACCAATAGTAAAACAGATGATACACCACGATTGGTTAGTTTGTCAAGGAGCATATCTGTGAATTACATAAAATTAAATTTAAATTTATCGTCGACATGGCGTCAAAAAAATATATAAAATATATATTGTATGTATATTTATAAAGTATGTATTAGAACAAGGAAAGAATCGAATCCTGAGAAAAAAAATGATATTAAGTATAATACATACATACATACATACATACACACCCAGAGTTGGCAGTCGATATAATGAGCCAGATTCTATTGCGAGAGAAGGCAGCAATGAATCTCTCGACGTGAATGCCAGGGGAATGCGTTAGTGGAGATGAAATTTTTGAAATCCGCGGGACTTCCAGAAGCCGAATAAGAATCCAGTTATAACTATTACCTCCTCAATGTCCGCAGTAGCTGGGTACTTCCCCAAGGAATATCTTTCTTTCTCATTGCTCATATTTCACCACTCGAGAGATGTAGACGACGGACATTACATTATAAGAAATGCCGATGTGTGAGGTTATGTTAAGATTTATGTATATTTTATATATATTTTGAAGGACAGTACATGTATAGAATATATATGTATATGGTAGGAGGAATATATACATGTACATATACATATATTCAGTTGGACGAGGGTCGAGAGAAGAGTAAAGGAGATGGCGAAAGATGTATTGCTAATGCCATGGGGACCATTGAGGGATGACACAGTGCGCCAACTGTCGTGAAGACTCAGAAAAAAAATGGGGCCTCACGGATCGTCGTATGAGGACCCACACGACTCAGCGGGGGCCTTTGCACTGTATATACTGTTTTGTACATAGTTATTATATCATATCAATTTGTTTATATACTTCATTTACATTTTTATTTAATCGTTTTATTGTATTAACTATATTTATGTATCTTGTATAGTTTTAAGGTTATGTATAACCAATAATAATCTTTTTTTCAATTATATTGTTCTAGGTTATGATGACAATAAATAAAAATACATTGTATAATATACTTCTAGGTTGATTCTTAGAAGTTAGCTTGTATTCTACCATGCATGCACATGTGTGTGCTGTTTTTTTTCTCCTAACTGAAGTGGAGTCCATTGTTTTTCACATTCAACTACGTGGCATGTATTTCTTCCGGTTGATTCTCCGCCCTGAATATCCTTGTCACAAAATTATTTTTTTTTCTTCGTACTCTCAAACACCGACTGTTTTTTTTTTTGCGACGACGTTTGATCTTTTTTTCTCTATACTCGCTCCTCCTCTTTATTTTCATCTTCTTCTCTAGCTCCCTTTATCTTCTTCTTCTGCTTTGTATACATCAATGTCTGTATAGTGTCTGAAAAATCACATGCTATACCGTAGTTATAAGTGTTGCAGGTAATAAACGACAGTTTGTTGAATTGTTCACAGAGTTGGTGGAGAAAAGGGAGTACAGTGAAAATAACAAACGTGTTTACTGTACCATTTGCAAAACCTGGTATGGCCAACACGTGTCGTCTGATAAACCTTCAACCTAAAAGGTACCATCCACATGTTCGAGTAATAAACTAATAACTCGAAAAGCCTTAGGTATATAGATAGAGAATATATAACTTCCATCGTTTCATCGCAAATATATATTATATATAGATAGATAAATATAAATAACAGGTATGTAAATATAACAGAATATATTTGTTTATATAACGATATGTATTATTGATATGTTGATCGTGTTTAAACTTATACTTATCAGTATCTCTTCATTGTTTATCGCAGATTCTACAGCAATTTTCAATGATAGTTTACCAAAATGCATTGAGTATGTACATACATTTGTTTATGTATAAATGTATATGCATTAGGTATTTGTCTGTGATAATGTGTGGATATGTATACGTGGTTGAATGCATTGGAACAATATACAAATCACGTGACAACGGAAGTTGTATTTGGAGAAAGCTTTATAACTGAAAAGCCACCGGGAGCAATGTTTGTTTCATTTTGTGTCGTCTCGTCTTTCACTCTTTCACTCTCTTTGATTGATGCTGGGGAAAAAAAAATGAGAAAAATAAATAGAAAAAAAGGAGAAATAAGAGAAAGAAAAAGACCACCCTCATCGTTTTATCAGTTGAAATTTTATATAAATAAAAGGAATATATACAATTTATAATTCAATTTTCAATATTTTATTATTTAAATGTTTTTGTTTTTTCTATTCTTTTTATTTTTCTTCTTTTTGTTTCTAATTTGTTTTTCATTCATTAAATTGTGAATTAGTGGAAGATAAGTATTCATTGTGAATTTGATAGTACAGCATATGTAGTGGTATTGCTGGTGGTGTGAAACCACCAGCAATAGAATAATGAGGGTTCATTTATCCATGTTACCTCTCATGAATAACAATTGTACGGTCATTTTGTCTGTGTACTTGGGCGTTGTGTCAGGGATTATATGACACGGCTATTTAAATGGGGAATCCCCAGATTCAAAGCTTATTTTACCTGCTATTTCATCCGTTATAACAATTGCATCTATAAAAAAGTGATGAAAAAAATAAAAATTTACTCAAATGCCTATATAAAAATGATTGAACTAAGATTTCATGTAAATACAATTAGACAATTAAATTCAATAACAATTCATTTTTTGAGAAAAAAAAATAATTTCTCTTATAAATTATCGTAACGAACTCAAATAATTTTCATATTCAAAAATAATTAATCCATTAGTTTATATTTCAAATAAAAAATAACTTCAATGTTTAATCAATTGATGAAAATTTGTGTTCCATATACATATTACTGGCACAATATACATACATTTTTCTGTTAATAAAATACTTGGCAATACTGTATAAAGTTGGATTTGACGATTTGCAAGAAATATATATGAATGGTCAAAATTGGAGGTGACCTCTCGCGACTGCGGGGAAATACGTCGCCCGCATAGTACCGGTCTTTGGATTACCCAGCCAATAAAATCCTCATAATCCACTACTAGTGCTAGTAAATTTTTCAGCGGGTGGCCAGGTATAAACACTCTCACTATTGTCAAGTACATGAATATAAATTAGTGGTTTTCCCCAAATCGTATACTATTCAATTCATTCAAGTACCCGTTTATTTATTTATTTACTTTTTTTTCTTTTCGTTCAAAGTATTTCCCTGTCATTTTACTTTCTTCACTCACAATTTAGGAATATAAATATATATATAGCTACATCCGAATATACATCTCCGACAATATGTCTATTTTAAATATATTTCTATTCGAATATTTGCACTCATTTTTATTTGAATTAATTTTTTTTTTCATATTTATTTTTAATATAATTATAATACGTGTCATTAATATGAATATCATTTTATAGATTTCATACTTGCAGTCTTTACAGTCTGATTATCAGCAGATTTAAAATAGACAACGTGACTGGAATCTCATTGTAAAGGTAAACAATAGATCGTGCACTTTACTCGTCACCACATGGCAAGATATTTGGTACCAGTCGTAGCATGTATTTGCCAAATTTTCCTACGAATATACATGTGTATGTGTATAGATATACCCACACTAAATATATACGCTGGCAAGTGGGACTTAGACAACGGAAAGAGCATGGTACACACATGTGTTCAACAGGAGTATAACAATCGAGACGTGAGAAAAGAGAATCAGCTTCTGGTGCCAGGGAGTCAGGCTATTAAGTGGGATAGGTAAGTACACTGGTGTGTAAACAGCAGGTAGCACAAACATGTCGCGTGCTTTCCTCTAAACAAAGTATATATTCATCAACAAGCAAACTTGATTCTGTCTATTTTTTAAATAATATTTTTTAGTAAATTTACTAAACTAATTTTTTTGTTATATCCAAATTATTTATTCATTCATTCATTCGTCATTATAATTTTCAAAGGATTTATTGAATTAATAATTAATATAAATATATTTCAGCTTGGGCATCGCGTGGAGATAATCTTTTCTTAAAGACATATATTTTAATATATGACAGTATATAGTTTGTCAGTTATTTATGAAAACTTTTGAAAACTCAGTAATCCTATTTGAAAAAATATTGACATTAATGAATCTATAAACAGATTAAATTTCACGATATATACTGAAAATTTGATTTTCTTCACCTTGCAGCAGCAGTAACACTACATTGGTCTATGGGAATTGAAGAAAAAAAATTTTTTCTTCACGAAATAAATATAATATCGTGTATGATCCGTGAACTATTTCAAACCAGATGTGAGTACATAATTGATAGGAAAAAAAAAATAAAAACTGAAAAGAATGACATCCAACGTAGGACATAGAATAGTAAAATGGTAATATAGGCAATTGTGAGGGTCTCTCGTCTAAGCAATAAAATATATCCGTGTGTCGTAGGTATATAGTATGGAACACATGTTTGGAAAGTGGCAAATAAGTTCACAAGTGGCCGACACATTGCAACGATGAGTCTATATACGAAAAGTCCTCAAGTATATATACATATAAACTATGTGCAGTACTACACTAAGAATGGATATATACCTCTAAATTTTTATACATATCTATACATGTATATGGTACCAATATAGTAGGACCATCACTGCCGTGTGTTTGACACATGGCGAAAGGTAAAAATATTTTTTTTTTCTTTTGCACGGCTGTGCAAACTTCGATGCGCCTTTGAGACAAGGATCATAAAGCCAAAACCGATAAACAATATATATATACATGTTTTGATATGAAAATATGTACACATGTCTATATATTATTATTGTTAATAATTATTAATCAATCTGATGAAATAATAATTTATTTGAAAATTGAAATTTTATTCAAATCAGATTATATTTTGATTTAATATATTATTTATGATTCATGTTATTAAATCATAAATAGTATATAATAGATAAATATAAATTGGGAAATCCCAAAATATTTTCTCGCTTATTATTTATAATTGTTCATCGGCAATAAAAGAACCTTTTGCTGGTGACTGTCACCAGCAGAAGGTTCCGAGTCCATCAATTGAATTCAACTCAAACAATCCTCTCTTTTCATTCATGCAACAACAATTGACAGTACTCTGTACCACCCTAATACCTTTGTGCACAGGTATATTAATTGCTGGTGGCTGTTTACTGGTGGTGGTTCATGAGAATTTATGTATTACGGACGTTGGATTGTTATTCACCTTTACACATTCAATATCAGTGGATAACTAATGCCTCGACAGGGCTATTCTGTTGCTTCTTAATTTATATTTTCCCAAGACGATGGATGTATTATATTAAGAAATAAATGGAGGATGAAAAAAAAGGAATTTATAAAGAAAAATATATAATCGATATAAGTCACAATAAATATATGAATCAAAAGAAATCATCAGTCATCTTCATTATGATATCAACGTGACAAGCATGCGTTGCATGTTGGTAGAAACTCTATAAATACAATCTTGGTATATAGTTGCAGATGAGATGATGCGACGATGATGGGCAAATGAGACGAATCCAGGCCACTCTTGGCGGCAATCCAATATTGAATCTTTAATCATTCAGGAGATAAATAACGATCATTATTACTGCCTTGATCAAAGGTAATGCAAATGATGATTATGTCTATATAGACAAACAATTTAACCAGGCATCAAGTAAGAAAAAAGTATAAAAATTCTTTAAATCATAGAAAATAAATAGTAAACAAAATTTTGAAGTAAATGATGATTTTTCGCAGGATTAATTCGCTGACAATTAAATGCATATACGAATACAAATGTTCCATTTTGAATCATGGTGGCTCGTTGTGTGTATTCATGAGGAGCATCCCCCTCCGTGTATAATCTCAACGTACGTTTTGTATATCTGTATACAGGGAGGCAAGAAGCAGC
>JAQQBR010001832.1:7074359-7086921 GCA_030347285.1 Microctonus hyperodae | reverse complement strand
AAAGTTTTATTTATTATCAATGATGCAAGCACAGCAACCGGTGGTGGCTTTGCAGCCGCAAAGAACAATTCCAGACATGTTTCATATTGGTGATAGTTCAGGTATTCCAAATAGCGCGGGAAGTTCAGCGAGTAATTCACCAGATCATTATGATCGTTTTTCACCTCAAAATCATCTTGTTAATTTGAGCAGTTCATTGGAACATCGTGGTTTGCCTGGATTTCATCATCATCATCATCATCATCCAGCGCATCATCCACACCTTCAAGTGTATCAAGCATCAACGCCAAATTATCATATCTATTATGATTCTTTTGAGGATAATAAAAGGTTTCAGGATATCAGCGCCCAATCAGGAAAAATAACAACTTTCGAACGTGAGTCGCAATTGGATTATGACAGACATGATTCACCTGGTTTTATATCTGATCACAGTCGTGAACAAGATCAAAGTATCTATTTACCATCATCCACATCGCCTTTACAAATATATAATTCACCCGACGGCACTGGTGGCGATGAAATTCCCACCAATGATTCAACGAATTCATTAAGGAATTATCATACATCAATAAATAATGAAATTGAATATAAACCGACAATGTCACCGGATTATGAACGTAATCAAAGTAAAATTATTTCGGATATTGGTAATGGTAATAATGATACACAATCGAGAAATATTAATGAAGAAACATCACCGTCATCGTCATCATCGTGTCGTAATTTTGATAATAATAGAATTAATAAAATATCAAGTGGCAAACGAAAACGTAAAATAAGCATTAATAATGATGAACAATCGGAAAATGAAAGTATTGCATCGTCATCAGGATCAAAGTCTAAAATACGTCGTAAAGGTGGTGCGTCATTTGAAGAAATACAAAATCAAAGGGTAATGGCAAATGTTAGAGAACGACAAAGGACACAAAATTTAAATGAAGCATTTGCATCATTGAGAAAAATAATTCCAACATTACCAAGTGATAAATTAAGTAAAATTCAAACGCTCAAACTTGCAACGCGTTACATTGATTTTTTATATCAAGTGTTGCATTGTAATATGGAGAACACAGAGAACAGCAACAGTCCAGAAGATATTAATGGTGAGATATTATTTGTTTTAATTTATTTATTATTAATTTTTTATCTTATCTTGTCATTGTAAATATAAAACAGTAGTTGAGTTGTAATAACATTTGATAGTAAAAGAGGAATATAAACGACAGTATAATAAAAACAAAATGAAAATAAGGGGAAAGAAAAAGAAGGTCTGGGTTTCTTAAATGCGTTGAAAAATATGTTTACCTTAGGCATAAATGAGGGGGAAAGGATTTCTGGTATGGGTTATTAAATCATCCCTCGTGGTTGAGCTTTGCCAAGCAATATATATGAGTCAGACGACGTGCGCTTTCTGGATGATGCGCGTGAACGCGCGTGTGTTATATAGCATACACAGAAAAATATGAAGCAGAGTATAAGCATCAACGCATGCAGAGGCGCCAAATGCCATAGCAAACGTCGTCGTAACTCCACGTGACTAACGATATCGAGGAGATTTCTCGCGCGTTTATATAGTAGCCAAAGCGAAGACATTTACGATTGGTGTTAACGAGGATAATTTTGCTTGTGTGTGCAGCAGAATACGTCTTTTACACTTTTTGTTTATCTTCATTTCAAGTCAAATATCTTGTTTTAAATTATGATATTAATTTTCTTTTTATTCTTGTTTTTCATTTCTCATTCTTTGTTTTATTTTAACTAGTATTATTTTATTTATTTGCAGGTCATGTAAGCCCAAGAGGAGCAGTTTTGGCTGCACGTGAAATTACAGCTTCATCTTCATGCAGTTATATGGCACACGAAAAATTATCGTATGCCTTCAGTGTTTGGAGGATGGAGGGTGATTGGAATTCAAACACGTAACATAATTAATGAAGAAAAAAAAACAAAGAAATTAATGTTTTATCGTTATTGTTAGATACTTTTTATGGAGAAGAAAAAAGTTAGGATGAAGAAAGAAGAAAAAAAAAAATTTTTTTTATGTATAAAAACAAGAAGAAATTTTTTTTTTTTTTTTTCATTAGGGAAAATTTTATTGTACGGACATACATTTCTTATTTTCGCTGGATCGAAAGTGTGAAATAAACCATTTAGTACATATAATAATAACCAAACTAAATAGCACTGAGGGTTAAATTTTTGGGATTCCCAAAATTGTCCCTTCAAGGACACACAAGTATCCCTTGTATTCATACTGTACAATGGCCGATTACTGCTTTTGGATTTCCCAAGATCGAGTAATGCTACCGGGATAAAGATCTACGAAGATGAGTGTGCAAATGAAAGCGAAAATAATAAATAAAGATAGAAACATCAAGAAAAGCAAAAAGAAAAGAATGAAAGAAATTAGAGAAATTAGAAGAAAAAAAAAATCATACGAGAGAAAGAGATTCAAAAATTACGTGGGAAAAAGACAAATGATATCTCAAGTTTTTTTATTATGAAAACTAAGATTTTTGTTTTAAGAAATCTTGAACCTAAACAAAATAACAAATGAAAAAAAAAAATTGTAAATATATACATGCACATAGCATGAGGGGAAACGATCGTTCTTAGTAGATATATATACACATATATATTGTATAGCTGTCGTCATATAGTTGGCTGCTATTTTGCCTTCGGAAAAATATTATTTTTTCCCCCCAAGATGAGTGTGGATGGATGGGGCAGCGGCGTCGAGTAAGCAGTAGCTATATACTCTTCTTCATTTGATCTACATATATGTGCACATCTATACATACAAATATAAAATTTTTTTTTCAATTCTTTTGCTTAGTGGCGCAAGGATGATGATGATAATGATGATGCTGGTGGTGGCTACATCATTCTTAGCAACAGATCTCTTTCTCTCGCATTTCTCTTCTTTCATTTGATATTATATACATACACACACACACACATACACGACATAGTCGCGCGTCAATCTCTCGGGGGGCCCTATAGAGTGACAGAAGAGAGCAACCGCGTTGTCGTACACCGTGTGAATATTCCAAATGGCTTTCGTGCGCGAGTTATTTTAAAACTATACGGTCAAAGCAAAATTCACTTGGGGTATATACACACGTTTGTCGCAACAAAACCAATGAAACTGCACACATATGTATAAATTATGATATACACATATTATATTCTTTTTATTGTCGTAGACATTGAAGTTGTTATTACTATTATTTTTTTTTTCTCATAATTATTTGACAGATCATAATTAGTTGAGACGATCCAGGAGGGAGTTATGAGAAGGAAAAAAAGAAACAAAATTTTATGTATGTACTTATGTGAGATTTTTTGTTGGGTCCGGATGAATACTGGCTGTTGGTCGTAAATCTTTTTAAATTCAATTAAAGGAGAGACAACGTGTGTATGTAGATAGAGAGAAGACAAAAATTATGTTTCATGATAGGCTGTAGTGGTGGTTGTGTGTCGAGCAGTTCGCGGTGACGATTTTGAGGGAGTCGCAAAAGTTGTAAAAACAAACTAATGTAATCCTGCTTTTATTTTTTTATTTCATTTTTTTTTTTCGGGGTTTATATTATTTTTTTTTTGCACTGATCCGAGTGGGATTTATTTGCTGATTGGTGGTGGTTATGCGACCTTATGGCTACCAGATTGAGAGATCCAAATTCTTGTGTATATTATTTGATAGCGGTATATTTAATTTTTTATTCTTTTCTTTTATTTTTTGTAATTATCAATTTTTTTTATTCCATCACCAGCTATTTTTCCGAGTGTGATATATACAGTTTAATTTAATTTTAAGATATTAGAAATATTACATATGAAATGCGAAAATTTATCATCTTGTACATGTACAATTTAGTTAGTGAAAAATATTTATATATGTATCTGTTAATATCTGATTATAATGTATCATTTTCATTTCTTCAACATTTTGTTTCAATAGAATCTATATAATTAAATCATTATTTAATTACATACATTTTCGAGTGTGGATCTATTTAATTTATACTCTCGATCATGCAGTGAATAACGCCAAAGATTCTAAAAATTGTTTGAAATCAATCATGATCATGCAACACTCACACACAATCACAAAATTTAACTGAAATGTACAATATTATTTTTTAATATATCAGGCTGATTTATAGAAATTTATATCAATCAATTACTTCAGTTATTAATTATTAATATTATTTTTCTTCCCAATGAATAGCTTAATTATAATATTATATTTCAATTTAATTTGTAAATAGTATAAATATATATTTTTATTTTACATCCGTCGGCTTCCATATAGATTGCATAATTTTATTATGATTATCTTGAAATGTGTGTGTGGCCGGTTGATGCAATAATTTATTGATTTTGAGATCCACCGCAAAATATATAATAAAGGGAAAAAAATTTACATTGATTATATTATTTTTTCTATCGTTTTCCGACGCTGTAAATAATATGTATGTAATTCATAAGCAAAGATTAAATTTGTTCCATTCCTCTGAGAGTATGCGCGAGATGCAGTTAAGCGCGCAATTAAATACATGTAATACATACACACACGTATATGTATATGTTTGCATCATGAGATTTTATCGTATATACAGTGTACAGTATTTTTATATGTCAATCAAAGACTTTTAATAAACAAAAAATCATTAAAACAATTAACTATGACTTTTATGAGTGGTATTACATTAATTTTTATATAATAATTTTTTTGTTTCTTTTATTTTTTGTTTCAATATTTACTTATATAAAATAAATACACGATAAACAATTTATACACCTGATAGATTTATTTATTTATTTATTTATTCATTAATTAATTTATTTCATTTATTATATTTATTTTATTTATTCATTCATTTATTCATATGATAAATATTATTAGCAATAATTAAAAAATAATATTTTTAATATATATTCAAAGAGACAAGAATTCTACATCAGTCCCCGCCTAATTTGCAATCCAATTGGTCCAAAAGTTTATCAGCTTCATAAACTGTCTGGCCAATGATTCAAACTTTCCTTTGTTCAGGCGGATGTACCGTAACGAAACCAATTTTATCTTTTTTTTTTTTTTCCTTCCTTCGTTTCATATCCCAGTCCCTTTACTCGTCCATTTTTATTTTCTGCAGTCCATTTCAACGTCCAAAATAATATTCTATTCAACTCCCAACATCTCAACATGAATTCAAAATTTTTTTATCTATCAATTATTATATTTTTCCTTCCTCTCACAAAATTCCTCAAAGTAATTTATCTCTTATTTGTTTTATCATAAATGTCAGACATTGAGTAGTAACTTAATATACACGAATATGTTTTAGTACTGGAGTTGCCAAAATCGACATGAGAGTTGATGTCTCTTTGGCACTTTTGCTGCTACAAATTCATCGTTAACTTCATCTCCAATGTGGCTTTTCACATTTGAAGTAGCTGCGTATAAATCTTTGAATACTATGTGCAGGTTTCTAACCGACCATATGCACATACGAAATGCAAACTTTTGCTCTTTCTTCACCAGCTCTCGTCACTATAACTCCAGACTTCGATCGTAAAACAGTTTTTTTGCAGTATATACCTATATAATAACTATGAAGAGACCTGTTACGCTTGCCCACACTTCCACTTCTTCCTCTTCATTCTCTCTTTTATACGCAACTAATTCTCTTGCTCTATTCGCCATTCCTTCTCACCCTCATTCACTATATACATGAAAATCTGAGAAAACCAACTAAAACTAAACATAGATCCCCTACTGTATGTAATTCAGAATCTCAACGACGTTCGACGGTTTATTTTTATAAAAATATAACAACTTGGCATATATTCTAAACAACGTTCTTTTTTAATTTTGTTTTTTTTCTTTTTTATCGTTTGAATAAATTTATTGCATGAGAGAGATGATTTAATACTTTTTTTTTCTACTTCAGCTCATTTGAACTTCAATATTTGTCACGGATAATATTTTAATTTGAATGTCTAGACCGAGAGGCATTAACTTAAATTCAACTGTGGGTGCTCATTAAATTCAATATAATGAGCTTGTGTGTTGCAGTTAATTATATCTAATATCCCATATAGAGGGATTTTGGATGCATAGAAACTGTCACACTTCAAATATATCATCAACATATACCATGAAAAAAGATATACATTCAAACAGTTTGAAGGATAATCAATATATTATTTTTTGGTATAGTATATTATTTTTTTTTTTTTGTTACTTATATACTGAAGATTTAACCATGATATAATATCGAAAAATAAAATTAATACTCATCTGCTATTTTTTTTCTTCTTTCAGCACTCACACATGTGATAACACAATGTAAAAAAAATTTTATATACACTTTGTGTATATAAATTCAGTATAAATAACAATGGTGTTATTTTCCCTCATACAGAAATGAGATAAATGAAAACGAGGAAAAAAAATATTAATAAATAACCAAATATATATAGGAAACATATATATATACCTTATTTTATGCCGACGGACACATGTGCATCTTATTTGGTCAGGATATCAGTATATAATATTAGAGGGATGTTGAAATCGTTGGATCCTGGCGCCTGCATTTTTTCCACTGATTTATTCCAATCCAAAGCACGTAGGCGTGTCATAGGGATGACGAAGGGGTGGTGAAATATATTCTCATGACCAAGTTAGGGGTGTATATATCTAAAATGGAGAGTGTTGATGGTTTTCTTTTTTTGGTTTTATAATAACTCAACTTCCTTGTTATTTCGCGTTTGAATAAATTACTATTTGCTTCTTTAGCGGGATGTTATTGTGGATTAGGGTTTGGTGCTGGATATTTATTTGAATGACAGGATGTGGTGTATTACAATTTTACAAACCACTCGAATATGTACAGATGTTTGATAGAGAAAAAAAAATAAAAATAGAAATATGCTGTATGTATTGATAATCATTTTTGTTATTGACGAAAAAGAAAAAAGAATAAATAAAATAAATTAATTTGTTAAGGTAATAGCTGTGAATAGTGTTATAAGATTTATTCGCATGTTCGTCGTTTAGTTTTAAACAAATTCACAGGACGGACATCCTTCCTCAAGAGTAGACATGAACAACGTGCCATTCAGTAGAAATTCAAACAGTTTATAACAGCCTCGGTGAATTTGCATAAACACGATGTCGTATTTTTTTTATATGCTCCACAAACTGTGTACGTTGTCTGAGAATAGTTTGTACGCTCATTGCGGAATATTTTACACTACTATTCAATTCAGATAAATCATATAGATTAATTGGGGAGATGAATATAGTTATTGAAAATAAATTATTGTAATAGGAAATGTGGGAAAAATTTTTTAGGAAACAAAAAATATACATTTTAAGTTGACGAAGCAATTATCAATTTTTTTTGTCTTAAAATTACCAATACGTAAAATGAATTTTTTTAATACTTGTCGAGAATAATAATTGAACAACAAATATATTTACATTATTTGTTTGTTTTTTTTTTCTGTATTTTTAAGTAAAATATATTCGTACCTATAAATTTGTTTATCATTTTTTTTGACTGGGCTATGGTGAATCAAGAGCATTCTCACAATGTTTTTTAAAATTATAGATAATATATATTTGTATTGCTTTTTGATAGATTTAAACGAGCGCGAATTTTTTTTTTCTGTAATTTTATAGTAAAATTGTTGAATTAAATGTTTATGGAAATCGTGTTGATGACAATTTATTATACACAAATAATTTTATTAGCATGATAAATGCTCTTTGTCCCCGCAGATGAATTTTTCTACATATTTTAAATTCTATATAATAAATCAAGCACCCAGCAGCAGAAAAATCATTGCACTCTTTGGCAAACAGACTTGACAAATTAATTTTATAGTGATATCTACATATAAATATGTAGACATGTACATCAAGCAACAGCTAAAAAAAAAAGGAAGAACAATTAACAAGAAAAATTTTTAATAAAAAGTAGCTTGAAAAAACAAAAGCACATTATATATATATATCCCACTCGCATGTTTATATTTTTATTCAAACATAAATGTGCTCTTTTTGGTGACTGATATATTTATATTATATTTATATAATACTACAAAACAGATCAATAACGGAGTTATTTTAAATTCAATAAGATGATTTATAATAAAGTCGCCGAATAAACATTTTTACCGCGAAACTACGTATTTACAGTTTGTTTATTGCGTCATAATATTTATTCTTAAATGAAAAAAAAAAAAAAAAGGAAATAAATTGAGCTGGACATTTGCTCATTTGTATTTATTTCGCGACAACAATTATTGTATAAATGCCAATTTATCTCAATACTCGGAAGCTCACGAGATTATTTTTATTCAAATGAAGATTAATTGAAACAAGAAAAGGAAGAAAAAATATTTAATTTTAATTATGAAAGATAAATTATATTATAATTCTATTTTGAATAGGTTAAAGAAAATATTTATCCCTACACGACAGCTATGGTTCAACAAAATTGGATTCAAATCCGATTGGCGTTCAACACACATTCATAATCACATACAAACTCTATCATTCATACATTTGGTATTCATACAAAGTAATACCGAATGAATTTTACAATAAAAACTAATTTGAATTAAATTTCGCTGAACAAAAATACATAAAAAAAATGTAGCACATTTTTTATGCACTCTGATATATCTGTCTATTTTTTTTTACTCCATTGCAATATTTCGCAACACATATTTCACTGTATACGCGAACGCAGCAACGCCTACGATTATTCCTAAATTTGTTAGTGCACTGTGAATTGGATTTTGATCTCTCTGCAATTGATCACGACTTAGTGATGTTACTTCTGGTGCATTTATTTGAGGCCTCGCTTGCATTTCCCGTTCCTTTCGTTGCTCCAATGCCGCATTGATTTCCTAAAATAATTTAAACGAATAAAATAAAAATTTTATACTACTATAATTCAATATATTATTATTAAAATTTAATTACATCAACGGTGTCAGGAAACAATTCACAAAACAATTTGTCTTTTAAATTAAATTCTAAACTCTGCTGCGCCCATTGTTTTTTCTCCCAATCTGTGGTATTAATACTACCGAGCGTTGGACTTTTCTCAATCTAAAATCGTAATAATAATTATCATCATAATACTGTATTGATTTTATTACTAACAAGATTTTAAGACTTAATAGAAAAATAATTTTACCATAAAACTTAAAAGGCCAGTAAGTATTGTCGAGACACTCCACGCTGGATTCCATGTGTCAGGATGAAAGTCTGATATTGACAAGCACAATCTTGTGTCAACTCTAAATCTACCATTTGGTGTTGTCATATAAATACTTGGTGGTTGAAATGGAAATTCACATGGGAATACTAATTTACCGTGATAATAACCACCTTCATAAGGTGTATTTTCTGGACCTTTTACCACATAATGCCTGTAAAAATTAATGTTAACATTGAATATCCCAATTTGAATAGATATAAAATGATTGTCAGATGAAACAAAAGAAATAAAGAATGAAAAAGTCTTTCTCTAATCAACATGCCATTCGAGAATATTTGAGGGAACTGGTTCGGCCACAACATATGGCACTGGATCTTTTTTCAATCGTAAATAATCTTGTTTTAATCGCGCCGTTGCGCTACTTGGTTTTCTTGCCATTCTAACCATCAGATGACTATATCAATTTGTCTGAAACAAAAAGACAATGATTAGTAAATGAATATAACTTATTAAAGTTATTTAATATATATATTTAAGTATTCATTGTGTTAATTATCATTTAGTTTGAGTATCATATTCGTTTATCTGACATATTAATAGATTATATTTAAATATTTTATTATTATTATATGTTTACATGGATTTGTTTGCTCCAGAAAAACACCACGTCAGAGGTTGTGTATGTGGTGCTCGTTATTTGCACAAAATAATATCGCTGTTCAATAACAATATATATTCAATTGTGAATAGTGATACGTAAAAAGCACTTTTACCAGTATAATCCAATGTCAATAATAAATTTGATTTGTTATAAATGATGACAGTGTGCTTTTGTACTTTGTAGCGTCATGTATGATTAATTGAATGTGTTGAGAATGCGAAATATGATATTAATTTTGACAGAATGTTCGTTGTTACGCGAACGACACAACATATGACGATAATAGCTAACCCCAAAAAAAATTTTTTTTCATTCCTCAGCGCCATCTACTATTGCTGGCAATAATTTTATGTATTAATATATAATATTTTACGTGCATCATACATATATATACTTTTGCATATAATTGTTATCTTTGAATGATTTTATCATCTATCGAATAAATTTTTTGAGGTTAGGAATATAGTTTGGTTCCGTGTATTTATGCATTGAAATGAGGCGCCACGTCATTGTTCTTTTTAAGACTTTCAAATTTCGCGCGTATAAATGGTGAGTGTATAAATCAATACATTTTACGGGTGTATAAAATATCTGCGCGTTGAATAAAACTTTGCGCATGTATATTGAAAACTGTTGGAACAGTTCAATAAACCGCAAGGTGTTGTAGAGTGCGAACAATTTTAAAGTAAATATCTGGTTTCTTGCTTTTTCATTCTCTTTATTATTGTCTTTAAATGAATGTTTGTTTTAGATTTTTTTCACTGAGGAAGAAAAAATGTCAGGTAATAATAAATGCGTTAAAGCACCGAGAAAAGCATATATAAAAGAGCCCAATGAAATGAGCCATCAGGAGAAGTTACGTCTTATTGATGATGAATTAAATTCATTTTACAAGTAAGTAATTCAATTAATTTTAATTTGTATTTTTTTTGTGTATTTATGTATGTAAGATGAAATGAGATTTTATTTTTTAAATCATTTTACTATTCATATTTCATTTTATTATCAGATATTGTCAGCAAGCTGGATTTACTGAAGAAGAAATGGATATTATTTGCCAACCATTGGTTGCTGCAATGAGACGTTCATGGTTACAATTGGTTCTTCGTGCAACTGTAATTCTGGTTGTTATTGGAACAATTGCTTGTGCAGCAATACAATTGGACTTTGTTGGAACTCATTTTTCGGCAATCAGCCGTTTACTTGCAGTTAAAATATTGCCATTATGGAATTGGCAACATTTATATCGTGAAAATTGTATGATGAATAATCCATTTTACAACGAATATCCAATTACTGAAGAAGATTGCGTCGTAAGCTTTATAGTAATTTAAAATATAAACAGAGAAAAAAAATAATATAAAGTATAATTAATAATAATATTTAAGTTATTTGTTTGTACGAAGGAATATAGATTATATGTTGAATTATATTTTTTTTTTTATAGACTTGTGAAGCTGTAGAAACTATTGATCGTTTGTCCGATGTGAGATATCGTCAGTTGGTTGATAATTATTTTAATCGTGATGCACCAGCAATTATCACTGACGCAATGGACTCTTGGGCTGCTATGAATACAGATTATTTTTGGTTTGACAATATTACTCATGTTAGTTTTTAACAACATGTTTAAATGCATTTTTGTTTGAACGAATTTATATTTAACTAATTTCATTTTCATCCCCTAATTTTTTTTTATATTTTTAGCTTTATTTGGGGAATGAACGTTTAATGGAAACAGTGCCATGTTCATTGACGTCAAATCTTCGTACAGGTTCGTCTGATCTTGCTGCATTTTTACGTCGTGTTCATTCCCCAGAGGTGGCCAAATGGTTTGTTCATTGGCAAAATTGTGACATAAATGCTGTGAAAGTATTAAGAAAATATTATCAACGTCCATATTTTTTATCGAGTACTGTATCACCAGCACATTTTAATTGGGTATTAATGTCATCGGATTATAATAGTCCGAGTTATAAAAGAGTAGAGCTTGATTCAGGTCTTATTGCTCTTGCACAATTACGTGGAGCAACTCAATTACGATTGACGCCAATAAATCCGTGCAATAGTTCATGTCCTGAACTCATTGCGGATTTACATCGAGGTGAAATGCGTAAGTGAAAAATTGATGTATGACAATAATGATGAATTATTAAAATAATTGAGGAGAAATAAAATTTGTTCATTTTTATACAGAAGAAATAATTAATTGCTACTAATTTTTACAGTGGTATTCACCAATTTGATGTGGAATCTTGAATACGCTCCAATGAGAGGCTTAGATAATATTGCAATTCTCACTGAGACCGTTTGGGACGAAGATCCATAAATTAATTTCAATCTTTACGCTCTTCATTAATATTACATATAGATAAATGTGTAAATTAAATAAATGAAACGACATTAGCCATATTACAGCATAAATAAGATGAAATAAAATCATATAATGCAATCATCCGGAATAAAATAATTTTCGTATATCATTAATTAATTACCAATTTTGTTTTTTCGTATGTTTTATATAAAAATAGTTATTACTATTTTTGTTTCTTAATGTAAAATGAGAAACGTGCATGAGTATGAGAAGTAACAAGAAACAAGATTCGTTTTTTTATTAATTAATTGTTTATATAATAACATCGTTTTTTTTTTT
>JAQQBR010001832.1:7057383-7067724 GCA_030347285.1 Microctonus hyperodae | reverse complement strand
TTTTTTTTTTTTAATATATCTTTTGATATATTTGTAAGAAGGAGTATATTGTCCTTGTTGAAGATTCTTCTGTACTGTTGGTGGAGATAAATTTCGTGTGGAGATATTAGATTGATAATTTATACAAAAAAAAATTAATTGAAAAATGATAATGAGTCAAACACACATTAATGACAATCGTTAAGACGATTGAAAAAATAGCCTTGTACTTTTTTATATACCTGTCGTCTTGCACATATAGAGTCTCGTGTCTTGTGTTGTTTGCCGTCTTTATTTTTATTTAATTATTTATATCGTATATGTATATTTATATAACCGCTTTGGTGATTCCTCTGCGAATCGTTCTCGATGAAAATAAATAAATAATATAATTAAAATTGTAAATGGAAATGCAATAATAAAAAAGTCTTTGGATTAATTTCTTCTTTCAGCTGTATGGGTACTTGAAAATTTGATGAAATTGAAAATAAAATATGTGGAAACGATTATTTCGCGTGGAAGTATTTTTTCATTGGGGCGAGAAATGACGTTTGTCGATAAATATAGAGGAAAAAAAAAATATTTCATTTAATTATTTTACCTTTATTACGACGATGTCCAGGCGGTGGTGCTTCTCTTGGTGGTGGTGGTGGGCCACGAGCACCAGGACCTTGGCCCTGACCTGGAGGTCTTCTACCACCTTGTTGCTGTTGTCCTTTATTTGGTCCAGCATCCGCGAGAAAATTGCTCGGGACTAAACCGCGAACACCATCCAATTCACCCATGTAAAAACCATCGTCATCCATTTCTCCATAAACATAAATTTCGTTGCCAGTTTGAAAGCGTAATTCAACTTGCTGTTGGGTATGAATACAAAAATAAGAAAGTGAATGATATAAATTTCATAAAATTAATAAAAATTTGTATTGAATTTATTTTTAAATATTAATTATTATTATATTACCTCAGCGTCAACATTAGGTGAGAGCACTTGAGGATCATAATCATAAAGTGCTATCATTTTTCTTACTGGCATATTTGTATAAATATCGCCCCACCTATCATTTTGTCCTCGTCTACCAGACGGCTGTCCCTGCCCTTGTACACCAGGTGGCGGATTTTTCAATTCCTCTACCATATTATGTGGCACAAAGCCCTGTCTACCATGACACTCGCCCCAATAAAATCCATCGTCGTCTTTATCACCGTAAACCTAATAAAAAAAGAAAAAAACAATATACAATATTGCATCGTACGCCAATTTTTTCTACGTAAAAAGAGAAAAAAAAAGTAATACCTTGACGGTGTCACCAGCAGAGAATGGCAATTCAATTTCACAAGCGTCAGGATTGGGTGACATTGTCGTAGGATCATAGTCAAAGAGTCCGACGAACCAACGCAGCCTCTTGTTCATTTGTTGTGCGCCCGGATGACGTGGTCCACCCTGCGCCTGATTTCCACGATCACCTCGATACATTTGACCTCTGCCACGTTGGGCTCCTGATACAAACATCATCCATATGAATAAAAATAACCAAAAAATAAATTTAAAAAAAAAATAGTATTCGCATGACCGCATTATATAAACTGAATAAATAATATAAATAATTATAATTTTACCAGTTTGATCTTGATTGTAATATGGATCAGGACCCCGCGGGCCAGCACGTACAGGTGTTCGATGAGTACCCGGTGGTTGAGATACTCCTGATTGTGGTCCATATCGATGATGTCCGCTATGATGTGGCTGCATTCCTCTTGTTCTCCTTGTAGGATCGTCCTCTTCACTGTAGTTTCCTTCACTGGCTGAGTCTTTTGTAATTTCTGGAATGCCTAGAAAATAATAATAGCAATATTATCATCAATTCCCGTATAATAAATAATAAATTAATTAATTAAAATTAATAAAAAATTAATTAATTGAATTTACCCATTTGCGACATAGTTTGCCCGGGATAAATTTCTTTATCCGATAAATTTTCATCAGTCTCAATTATAACTTGACCATGAGCATCAATTCTCGTTGCAGCATGACGTCTCATATGCGATGGAACTGACGTATTCACATATCTCTGACCCACACCACTCATTCGTTGACGATTAATTTCATCTTGCGACATTACAAGTTGTTGTTGCTGCTGTTGATCAAGATGTTTAAGATGACCACCATGTAATACACTGCACGGTATCGCCGTAGCACAACTATCACTCGATTGGCTCTCACGACTTTTTGTTCTCACTGTAATTGCTTTTGGATTGAGTCCCATTAATTTATGAATATCAACTAATGCATGATCTCCAGTTGGGCTATCAACATCAGTGACCTTCTTGCCGTCAGCGTATACGGCGTAACCGGTGACGGCCGAACCGTTTAGGGCAACAGGCTGCCAGGTCACTAGCAAAGTGCCGTCCTGCGGTCCAGCCTCCACCTATATATGTATAGATAATAAATTTATATTTAATATTATTATCTAATTAATTCATCAGATAATTTAATTTTAAACATTAATTCGATATACGGTAACCACTAATGACATTGAACCTTTGGATATTCATCCACGAAGCGTTTAGAAAATTCATAAGACTCAAATACAAGCATTAATAATATATGAATAGAAAAAAAATAATAAAATTAATAGATAAGAATTTTTACAAGCTATTTTTTTTTTAATTTTATAAATTATTATGAGATATACTTCAAAACTCAACCTGGATATCGACCGGTGGATCAGGTAGACCCTTTTGCAAAGTCTTGAAGTGAATATGACAGGCAAGATTGTTGGCCGATTGAGCGTTTGGATCCTCAAAATGTGTAGCACGAAGGTTTTTTGCTTTAACAGTGACACGATAAACTGTCGCTGGTGCCAATCCAGTTATTGTATGACGATAAACACCAGGCTTGACTGTGCGCACTTCAACATTATTTACGCACACAATGTGCTGATGATTGCTGTTACTTGGTAGCCACGTTATAACAGCGCTGGTTGCCGTAACACTTAATGCTTTTACAGCAGTTGGGCCAACTGCTGCATCTTTACCAATCACCATTGTACATGCTGCATCACGTGATGTCCGCCTTGAGTGCGTCACCGATCGAACACTTATTCTGTGTGGCTTTGAAAATTAAAGACAACGATCAATTAAATTAGTTCATTAATTTATTTATGACGTTGATCAATAAGAGGGAAAAATAAAATTAATTAATTACCCGAGTTGAATCCACGCCTTCAACTAATGCTCTTGTTCTGTCCGTCGCTTTTACAGTCACCTTCAAATTCCCATCGACATAAACGTGATAGCACTCCAATTGATGTGGATTATCCGGTGCGGTCCAACCAATCAGCACACTCTTGTTCAGTTGACGCTCGAGGGTGAGATGCTGGGGCGCCGGTACTAGGTCCGAAAACAGGTAGACTTCTTCAGGAGGAAAAAGACAAGACAAGCCTAGCTGTAGCTAAATATCTGTCTCTATGCTAAACTCTTTTTTTTTTTAAGCAAGCCTAAGAATCATCAAATAATTAAAAGACACTCAACATTAAACGTTTAACATTTAATAACTGTTTTATAATTCAAATCAACTGAGTCCTCTAACTTTTTTCCATAGATGTTTGTTTTTGAAATCTAATTATGTGTAATGGTCATTTTTTAATTCGTGTTAAATGTATATCAATATGGTGAGAGAAAAAAATATATAATAATTGCCTCAATTTTATCACACACCTAGAAAACATTGTAAAGATAAGCAGTGCAACAATCCATTTTTTAAATCCATGCTAATTAATTATTTTGTATAAATGTGTTTGTGATTGTGAGATTTTTTTTTATATTATCAAAATATTCCTTTGTTGAATTAATTAATTAATCAAACCTGTCTAACGAAAATATTTTAATATTCTTGTCTAATATCTGACTATTCATATGTAACATTTATGTATAAATTTACATTTGAGTACTCTGAAATTCATGCAACAGAATAATCGAACAGAAACCAGTTACATAAAAAAAAATTATACGTGTATTATATATATATATATATTTTCTACATAATTTATCCAAATTATTAAAGTTCTTACTGACAATTTTGGCCCAATTAATTAACAAAATCGTCAAGAACATGGTAGATTAAGATTAAAAAATATATATCTGTGGTTTATGTTCGAAATAAATATCAAAAAATCATTTCATTAAAATTTGACACAATTTTAGTTCTCCTGTTACACAATTTGTTGGTAAACCAACCTGGAGGTTCATGTTCATCCTCATCAGCGATATTATCTAGCTCTGCATATGCTGATAATTCAGCTTGTCGATTTCTGTTACCTTCTTCATAAAGTGCAAGCTCCAAATCGATATCTTGCAGATAACACTGAAAATTCATATAAAACATTAATAAATAAATAAATAAAAAAAAAAAGTAATTTATCCTAATGACACAAAGGATTGATAAAAAAATAGATGAAAATATAGAAAAATTAATATAAAAAAATTTCCAAGAAATCGCATGTGCTGATTTCTCACTTGTGGAATATTTGTCGACGCAGCGTCATCCACATCTCGAAGACCAAGAACCGCCTGATGAAACTCCAATAAATCATCGCCAACTAATTTCTGAACAAAATTAGCTGGTACAAGTCCTCTACGTCCATCCAATGTTTCAGCATCTAAGAAATTATCCTCATCTGGTTGTCCCCAAACTAACAAATAATCACCGCCTTGTACAGGCAATTCAGCTTCTGGATTTTCATTTGGTGAATGTTGAAATGGTTCATAGCTAAAACGTGCTATGTATACATAACATCTGCCTTTTCCAGGTATATCCAGCATATCAACTTGACCTTCAGTAAGAATATTTTCATTATTAAGTCGATCCAATGGATTTGTAAGTATGCCTGTTGGTATTTTAGGCATTTGCCGTGGCCCGAGAAAATGATGACCCGGTGTTGATGTTGCTGTGGGCGAACTTGCACGTAAGCTCTGTTGAATTTGTTGAATAATTGCCTGTTGATGAAGCTGATTTGCTTGGGATTGAGCTGATAATTGTTGCATTGCTTGCAGTGGATCACCCAACGTTTGCAATAATCCACCAGACGACGAACCTGCATTATAATTAAATTTTCAACTATTGCAAATGATATTTATAAATGCTAAGTGAATTCAACAGTGTCGTTGACAGAATTATTATCAAGAAGGAAAAAAAAATTTTTTTTTTATTCAAATACCTGAACTAACACCAGATGTGCCAAAGGCATTGGTCCCTACTGTTGAATAAGTTGACCCAGTGCTAGAATAACTGCTCGTTACACTGGAGTAAGGAAGAACAGATTGTGGCGCGCTTGTTAATACACCAAGTGCGGAATGATAGGACGATGATGAATATGATGGTAATGATGCAAGAGTTGTTTGTGTTAAATTTGTCTGTGGCACAGAATAATTTAATGGTCCAAGTTGATGTGTTGTACCATAGCTACTTGCAACTCCCGATGAATATGTCCCATTTGGATGTGAAGATAGGGATAAATTTGGATAAGTAGTATTCTAATAAAGAAAAAAAAACAATTTATCATTTGTAATATTCAAAATTATTAATTAAGATAAATATTTAATTTAAATTTCACACTGACCTGTTGAGTTCCATTTATTTGATAACTTGGAGTATTTTGTGTTGTTTGACTGTAATGTGGTATTGCAGTTTGATTAGTAGACCCAAGATAAGTACTTGACACAGACTGTTGTTGCTGTTGATTCTGTTGTGTTAATTGTTGTTGCATTGGCTGTTGATACGTTTGCGTATGTGTGTGTGGATAACTCTCTTGATATTGATTACTTGAATAATGCGTGTGCGCTTGTTGCTTCTGTTGCTGTTGTTGCTGTGATGGCAAAGTGCCTTGAGAATGTGAACTTGACATATCAACGTGCGTTTGATGTTGATGATGATATTGCTGAAGCTTCTGCTGGAAGGCTGGTTGCGATTGACTAGTTGATAGTGACGGCGCTGGTGGTATTGGCTCGCTATAATGATACGGTGGACCATTTGGAGTTAGTGGCGGACAACCTGGCATCATTGGTGTTAGTGGCATTGGTGAACCGGCATAATGTGATGTTTGCGTTGGTATTCCTAGATTTAAAGCATGGGGATGCGGTGGATGTTGATGTTGATTAAGAGTTGATAAATTTTCAGCGCTAGATCGAAGAACCTGGCCCGATGATGGCTGTTGCGTCGTGACACTGCCCCGAGCATGATCTAAATCATGCAATATTCTTCCACTGTGTGAAATTAAATGAAAAAAAAAAAAAAAAAAAAGGATTTATATATTTGTATTATTTGTTTATCTATTAGAATATAATGTTTGATTGAGTTATTTATTAGATTGGATGAAATTGAATTATTATTTTGTCTACCTATTGTCTTGTTCAATTTTAGCTATTATTCGATCAATTTCTGATCCAGCTGGTGGCCACGTGGTTCCTGCTATACTGGTGGACGCTGTTGAACCTGGACCACGACTTCGTGCACGTCTTAAACTGGTTAATTCCAATGATAATTCCTCATGTCTCACCATTTGTAATTCAGTTTTCTTCTCCAATTCACGTATTTTAGATTGCAATGCTTCAACGGACTCAGGCCCTTGATATCTGCCTGCTATCTTCTCGCGTAACTGGTTTTGTGCCTCTGCGTGCTGACGCTCCAAATCAGCCCTGCGAGATTCGGTTTCGCGCATTTGCTAAATAATAATACAAAAGAAATCTAAAAATATACATTTAAACATTTACAAATATGTATAATTAAAATAAATAATGAATTTTATTTTTACTTAAACATTCATTTTTTCTCTGATTTTCAGGGATTTTAATAAGTCATGGATGACATTTAGCTGTTTTTTTTTTATTTTGAGAAACTCGACAACTGAAATCGTCTGCGTGGCATTAATAACTGTGCAGTAATAGTGACAGCATATAAACGAGTGGGAACGAGTATAAGAGGAGAAAACTAGTGGGTGGAGCATTTCCATTGTGTGTTAAAAATTGCCGAGAGGAGTTTCGTGTGAGGACCGTGCATTTTTCATATTTTCTACACTCTCATTGAATAAAATGTCAGCCATGGTCTTACCTAATTTCAGCGGAGAAAGAAAGAAAAAAAAATTTGAATAAAACATTTTATTAAATTAAATAAAGTAATTTAAATATAGATTAATAATATTATATCTACTTAATAAACTGATTTATTCACCTCCAAAATGGATTCAAGCACTGGGTCCTGCATGATGACGCTTCGTCCAGAGGTGGCACCAACAACAGTTCCGCTACCCAGGAGCTGTGTGCTCGGAGGTGCCGTGGACCCGCCACCTCCAACGCCACAGCACTGCAACAATCATCAATAAATAAATTTATTTTAAAATAATATTAATTATTCTTCAACATAATATCTAATTTTTTTCTTCTATCAAGCTTCAACTATTGCGGCTAATATCTAAATACACCAATAAAAAATGTAGAATATGTATGTGAAAATTTGTCTGAAAGTCTTCTTAAAGGATTAATCGATACTCCAACATGGTCTTTCAGAAAATATGTATAGAACGTAAGTGAGTGAGAGAAAGATAGAGGATGAGCAAAACTTGGCACTAGATTTGCGTCGTTGTCCACACATTCATACTGACTAGCGTGAGACATCCAAGAGCCCCTTGAAGAAACTGATGCAATGGGCCCTTGGGATGGCTCCAAGATAAATTCAAGCAATCGACAATGGTTTTACATTGAAATAAAATGAAAAAATAATTATTTAAAGCCTTGAAAATATACCTAACTAACTAATGAATTAATATCGTAGATTAAATATTAAATAATTATCTATTTTCATTAATTAAATTTTTATTTTGTTTACTGATATTCAATATACGATGATCTAGTGATTTCTATTTACTCATTCGATGTAGAGAACGGATGATACAACTACAGTACTGAATGAATATTTTTTTAATATGTTTCTTTATTTTCTTTGCTTTCTTGATGATCAATGATGATCATGCCTGACCTTGTACACTTTGTAGGTATATGAAGTGCCAAATGACATATCGAACAGCGCGTGTCAGCCCTCGGATTGTGATGAATGTCGTTCGCGCGCTTTTAATTGCACCTTTGAGCTGGAACGAGATAAGCAAAACGAAGAAGGAAGACCTTTCTTTCTAATCATTTCACTGATTTATTTCTTTGTATTATTCTTTATTATTTTTATTTATTTCTATTTGCTCATAACTAATTAAATTGAAATGTCGAGAAGTTATAAATGATGAGAGATGATATTTATAAACAGAGAAAAGGAAATCTGTAATAAAGTTTAATGCCGGATTAATGTGAACTGTTACCACTTGGTCTGTGCTCATTGAGTCTTGTACTACTGCAACCGACAACCATCCATCATTGTAATTACTTTTCTGGTATGTAGACATATATAATACAATACTAACAAACAAAAGTATTCATACGCATTCATACCTATATGTGTAATAACTATTGTTGTATCTCCTTCTTTTCTTTTTGCATCATATTTATATTGTTGTTCAGTGTTTGAAATAAATGTGACAATTAAACTATAGTTTAATCTGGTATATTTATATAGAATGTATCTGTGTAAGATAAATTAATGCAAGTTTCATTCGCTTATTTTTGTTTTATTTTATATTCAACTGCGAGGGAAGTGAAAAATAAAAGTAAGAAAGAAGTGTTATGTCATAATTTGTCTCGATTATTTAAATAAAAACGAGGGACAAAAAAAAAATTTTTTTTTCTCTTGCCATCACATGGGAATGAAGCAGTAGTCCAGTTTCACGAATACCCTCAATATGTCTATGATCTCCCACTGGTCCAGAGGGCGTAAAAAAAAATGAAAAAGATTAAAAAGCCCTCACGTCATGCAGTGAAATGAGAAATTAATCGACTCATCGAATGATAAATAGTTCCCTTGAGAAGACATATATAGAATAAAAAATGAAATAAAATACAGTAAATCATGAAAATTCTACTGCTTATGAGTTCATATACGTGAAGAAAAAAAAAGATGTATGACACACCCCTCTGTATAATAAATGTACGAACGTGATGCTGTTCACGAATATCAAACTCTGACAGTGATATAAATACATATACATACATATATGTATATTTAAATCTTGGCAAATTCTAAATTTGAAATTTTATTTTATCCATAAATATATATTGTGTCGACCGGTGAAAACGATGACCGAACGCTGTTCATCCACTAAAAATAAATAACAATTTTAAACGAAACCCATATAAGAACAAGAGCTTTTCTTTATACGTGTGTATACAACGAGAGTGAAATATAGAAAGGCAAATAATATTCTTAGTGATGTGAGCGAGGTCAAGTTGACTCTGATTTAAAGTAAAGAAAAATATAAGTAAAATAAAAAAAAATCAATGAACAATTCTGGTGCTTTTGACAATTGCTATAAATTCAGCAATTGAGAAAGAAATTTTAATCATTTTCTCTCTGCTATATTTTACTGATTATTATTTTTAATATTATTTTTCTTCAATTTTTTGGAATTGAACCAGATGGAATAAAGATGATGAGCGAGGGTGTGAGTTCTGGGGAAATGGTTTCAATTCGGATCAGGGTGGCCTGTTAAATTGGCACAGCACTGCTTATTGATCTCACCACCAAAGATATGAAGTATACATATACGAGACTCACCGGGCGTCACACACAACTCTACATGCTACCACCGGCTACGACAAAACTCACACCCACACACATATGAAACATGTATGTATGTACGTGTGTATATAGATGATTTGCATTTTTCTCTTTCTCTCCTACACACAATCTATCCCTCAACTCTGTACTTTTTTTTTTCGTTTTTCCTTTCATGTAGCACAAGCATGTATGTACAATGCAGATATAAATGCTGGAATCAATTTTATCATGAAACAATAATTTTCATTAAAACGATCTATTATACTTTATTTGTTGTACTCTATCAACTTATTTCTCATCATCAACTTCATTTATAAACTCAATAGAGACAACAAAAGCACATAAATCCTCTAATAAAATGATCCTGCATATACGACACGTTTTTTTTTTCAATTTTATTTTGTCAATTAATTCGTTTCATTAAACCTATCATTGACACTGTCGTGACACTGAAAAGAATGATTGCAAGTAAAATATTAATGTTGGGATTATAATAGAAAAAAAAATATGTAATATAAAATTAATAAAGTCGGAACACTCACGATGACCGAGTCGAAGGGATTGTGGCAGGCCAGGGCTGCTGCTGATGATAAAGAACGTTTCGCGAGAGGTGATGAAGAGAGCAGACGTGTGTACAATATTCAAAA